>OMLC01041983.1:0-48297 GCA_900302585.1 Regalecus glesne
TCACTTATACAAGTTATGAACACTTCTGTGCGGTGTGCAGATGTTTTCGAAGGAATGCTGCATACACTTAGCTGAGGGGATCTTAAATTTAATCAATCAATTTAACATGATTTCAATGTAGTGCAAAACAAAAGGTCATCTCTTCATAATTGTTCATACATTTTTGAAATTACAATTGCATACATGTCCAGAGTTTATAAAAAAAGGTAGATTACTAAATCTAATGGTAATTTAGGAACGAGATTCATTTCCATTCAACAGCTTATTTGAAGTGGGGTCGCGGGGCCGGATTAGTTTGTCCTTATTAATTTAATCAGCCTTGTTCCATTCATACAGCGTGCACTACGGGCTGATGAAGCTGTCTACCCCAGCAGCTTGTGGGGTCCATCCCTGGACCAGCTGGACCAGGTGTTGGAGCGATGCCTACTCCCTGAGCTTAGTGTGGGAGATTGGTTGCTTTTCTCTAACATCGGAGCCTGTGGCTTGGAGGAGCTAGGCTGCATGGCCAGTACCCAAAAGCCACCAATCTACTACACTGTCTCCACCTCTGACTGGTGAGTGTTAACAAAAGAGGCTTATTTTTAAGCTTGGCCTATTTGTTAAAAATAAGTGTAATTTCTAACTAAGGGGCAAATTGTGTGTCACAGAAAATGGTCATGCTTAGGTTCTACTTTGCTGTTAGAAATTTCCGATTGGAGTAATAAAAACAGGGATTTCTTATTCTTCCACAGTTTTGGAGTGTTAAACCAGCTCTAGTCAGTTATGTGTTGGAGGGGGGGTATATTTTTTTTATTAGAATTTGCTGCTTAGTGGCTGTGTATGGTGCAATGGGATGCGAAATGTGAAAATGCGTCGCACTGACACGACCCTCCCCCTTGTTCTGTAATCTTGCCCATAGGTACAAGATGCAGGAAGCCGGGGTGGCACTGGACAGTACCATGAAGAACTTCGCCATGGTCCACTACAGCATGTAACCCAGTCCTCTGTCCCAGTAGACCAGATGACAGCACTCAGAATCCCTTTCCTCTTCTCTCCCCCATTGAGAGGAGAGGAAAAGGTTGTCAAGATGGGCTTAATGTGGTTAACATTCCAACCGCCTTGGAAAATGCAGTGTGTCGCGGTTCTGCTTTAGTTTTTTCCCCTCATTTTCCCAGGAAATAAATGATTGGTTGTTCCTTACCTCAATAATAGAAATTTTTCTCTGGGAGGTATTCAAAATTTTTGCTCTTCCCTCGGGTAGTTTCTATCAATGTGTCAGCCAGAAGAACACCAGGCCATGCCCAAATGTCAACATTATGCAACAAAATGGACGACTCTGTGGAGATGGAACCCCCAGAATTTAGGGGTGTTTTTATTTCCCTAAATCAAAACCAGTTTACATAAATGTACAATTTAGTTTAATCTTGCTGTGTATTGATTAACTGTTGACAGTCTTGTAAATCAATTTTGTCTGTTCAACATCAATACATTTTGTCTATAGATGATTTGAGAAGTATTCATAGGAATCGGTGCATTCTATGGTTTCTTTGCTTTGATACCCTGCGTCACCTAGCATAGTTAAAATGATGTAACATGACCCATATCTTTACTGAATTTCACGTTTGTTTTTGTTTTTTTAATTTATTGGGTTTGAAGAACACTGGAGCATGCTAAGCTCCTTTTATTTCTCCCCATGTACATGTTTTGACCCACCTAACAGTATTTCCTGATAAGATATTGATGTATTTTTTAATGATACATGGATTGTGTACTGTACTGTGATTGCCATTTGTGACCTCAATGTTTTTACTTTGCTCGAAAGGCATGAAGGAATTGTAGGAGCTTGATATTTTCCCTGTCCTGAGCAATACCTTGTATATGGTGAAGCTGCACCTAATGGCACTGAAATAAATCTAACTAGATACGATCAGGTTTGAGCTGTATAGTCTTTCAAACGTTAAGTTTAGATGGTACTATAGAAGTTCAAGACTATCCTTAGCTTTTTAGATGAGCGCCATAGGTGCCTTGGCAAGGGATCAGTCATGTTCCCTCTCATTATCCTAGGAAAAAATAGGCTCGTCACCAGCAGACAAGGATCCAATTCAGCAGAAAAGTGAGTAAATGTAAACGCTTCACCTGTGGCAGGTATGAGTAACAATCAGCTGCTAGTTTAACACAATCCAGTAGGACGTGACGCAAATCTCGTCTAGAGGAGTACACACAAGGCTTGTCTGTTTCTATGTGGAGAGCAACTCTTCCTCATGCCAATCAAAAGTACTTTGAGGGTTGTAACATGGGGTCTTTTTGTACATCTTAAACGTCTAATTATGATTGGTGACCTGACTAAACTTTCTAAAACATCCTGCCCCAGTGTGTTGAGAACAAGTAAAGTATTGTCAACTACTTGCTGTCTAAGGCACTAATGGACCATAGCCTGCTTTGACTGTAAATCGTGCTTGTTGAAGTAATGGAAGTGATTAATTTAATACATCTGACTGAAATTATTTATGCTGTGAATGTGTCGTCTGTTACGTCTGCATTTAGGCACAAGGCCTATCTTGTGTTTTGTTTCTGTGTTTTGGAGAGGGCACAAAAGTTTACGATTTGTTTGTAACAGGATTTTGACTTCAGTTAATCTATTTCGTCTGAGTCAAATGTGAATATTTTTATAGATAAATCCTGGTTGGAAGTGAGGTGCTCACTGGCTTAGGGTCTTTACCACTATTTCTCAGAATGTAAGAATTTGGCTTCTTATGGAAGTGTAGATAAAATTGGGGTTTTATTGTATAGGCCTAAAAGCAGTTGAGCCAGCTTCACCAAGTTTATCCACTGACAGCAATAAGGCACATGGAATGCAGTAGAAAATGTTTCACTCAATCCAGGCACTCCTTAACTGACTGGATAGTCGATCGACTCTCAACAACAAATCCAGTTAAGGCGTGTTGAACTGTGTCCAAGTGTTCTCAGAACAGATTTAAAGGATGGTCTTTTGGAAATCAAAACAAACTAATATTGGGTTGCCCTGATATGGCTCAGGAGGTAGAATAGGTTGTCTAGTATTTGGAAGGTCGCTGGTTCAATTACCGGCTCTTTCAGAAAGCATGTCGGAAGTGTCCTTGAGGAAGACACTGAAATCCCCAACTGCTCCCTGGGCACTGTATCTGCACACTGCTATGCGATAATAACATGTTAAAACAGAGAAAAAATCTTATAAGAATAATATGAATGCACTAATTGTCTTTCATTTCATCCCCAATGCCTTCAGAAATCTGGAATATTGGCAGAAATTGTGAAAAGTGCCACCAAAATAAAACCTATTTTGTACACCAGTTACAACATTCTAGAATTAATTTCTTGTGCCTAGATAAGGTCTTGTGGCCAACTATTTTTGCATTGACACCATTAAATCAGGTTTAAATTAGAATTGTGTTATTTGCCACACAACCAAGGCTGACCAAATTTGTTCTCAGCCTTTAAGCTACCCTGTGCTGTATAAGAAGTGACTGTAGCTAATGTGTGGCACTTGGGGAGCAGTTAGGGGTTCACTATCTACTCAAGGACACCTTGACATGCTTTCTGCAAGACTGGGGATCGAACCACCAAGCTGCTTACAAGACGACTGCCCTACCTACTGAGCTACGCCACCTCCACATAGGCAGATCAACTGGTTCACACTACTGTGTTATAGGTTATAAAAGTTAAAGTAAAAATATACAAGAATTACAAATAAAATACAAGATTCAAAACAAAATTTAATGTGTCAATACTATATTTAACCATCTAACTAGATGTGATTGTCTTTAACATTGCAGAAGTGAAGAAATACTGGGGTGCATGTACATATAGTGAGCAGCAGATGGTGACATTTCCCTGGTATCAGCGTGAGAATGATGTGTGGCTTGCAAATCAGAGGCAGTCAAAGAAAGTTGAAGCAGTTCATCTGGACACAAAGTTTACTGAGAGAAACATTCAATAATCATCTAAGTAACCTCTTTAGTCTCAACTGACTATATGTCCCCACCTGTATGAACAAAAACAAACCAATAATTTGTTTCATATGCAAACTGCCGGAGCTACTGGGAATGTCATTATCTACAGTTAAAATAATGTGCACTGAGGGCCATGGTGCGTCCATTGTAAAATCAGCACTTCAGCAACGGATGAGCCACAGGCTGCGGGTTCAAACCCACTACGGGATATCGGGAAGGCCAACCAGCCTTGACCACCACCCCAAAAGTCGATCTAAGTCTGTGTAACCCCACACACACACACACACACACACACACAACGTGGGGACTAATTTTGACATGTAAAAGGAACTTCTAATACGAGTCAAGTGTATTATTCACAGGCAAAAGCTCTGTCTGGGGTCCTGTCCTGGGACACCCCCCAGCCATTGAATGACATTTGTGGACACCAGCTGGGTCAAAATTAAATATCAAGACATACCATGTCAGGATGCTGATTGGTGGAGATTGGGCCAAGTACCCTTCCAGGCACCCCATGTTTGGGTTTAGGTCCATGACCTCTGGGTCATTGTTCTCTGGCACGTTCGCTCTGCTAATGAGCTATTGTGGCTCCTTCAAATGTGGTTATCCAAGGAAAAGGTGGGATCAAACACAACACTAAGAATTTTGTCTGTCACACTATGTAAAATAACAGACTTGTCGATTGTTGTAGTCACTAGATCAGGTTGGTGCTTGTTTCTAGCAGGACCAACAATCAGCATCTCAATGTTGTCCTAATTTAAAAGCAGGACATTTAGTGACATCCATTTTTTCACAATAGCCAAGCAGGCGTCCAAATTAGTCATTTGAGTATAATCATCAATCATCAGCCCTGTTAGGCGCATACAGCAGAGTCTGTATAGAAATGGTGATTTATTCAATTACTACCTATAATTTGGCCAAGAAGTGAGTCAAATATAAAGAGAAGAATAGAGGGGCACGAACTGACCCCTGGGGTACACCCTATTTAACGTCAGAGAATTTTAATGTAATCTCATTAGAAAAGACAATGTGTTAATACAGTTAAGTAGGACTTAATCTAAGAGAAGACTAAGCTGGAGACACAAAAATACAATTGGTTCGGTGTATTACTATACAGTGATTAATGGTGTCAAAAGGTGCACTGATGTCAAGTAGAAGAAGCAGAGACATGTTATCAGATTCCATAGCTAGTAGTTTGAGCAGTTTCAGTGGAGTGACAGATCGAGTGAAAGGTGCCAAAAGCTGATAGAAAAATTTCATATAGATAGCTTTCTTCTATGTAGGTCAGAAGTTGTTGATACGTACTTTCTAACACGTTTAAAGGAAGATTATAGACTGGGTGATAGTTTTGAAGAGACCCTTGATTGAGGTAGAGGTTTCTGAAGTAGAGGTTTGACCACAGTTGTCTTAAAACTGCTGGGAACAGTTCGAATACTAAATCATATTTTAACAATATCTGCAGTTGAAGAACTGATCTCGCTTATGATCTCATCAAGCTTTTTAAAATATGTGAATTGATCAAACCTCAAAGCATAATCCAGAAAGTTTAGAAAATGACTATTAGTAATAGGTTTGTCTTTTTTGGGACAATATAGATACAAATGCCTACCCATTCCACCCCACCCTAACTCTAACTCTACACAGTTATTGGACAAGTAATCCCCCCACCCACTCTCGTGTCCATCCCCCTCTCACTCATCCCTGTATCCTATTAATCACAAAGCATAGGATAGCACAAAGGAAAATAAAACAGTGAAAGGACTAAGAATAAGTAGACAAGATAAATAATAAAACATAAATAGTACTATATTTACTTTTGAAAGCAACTCATCAAGCTTTTTTTGCAGAAGATGTCTAGACACTCATGGGCTGAGTGGTGAGCAGCTAATAGATGGCAGCTTTTTGATAAGTTTAGCAAGTGTCACAGTGTGAGAGATTCTCTGCTTTCGCAGCAGCTAAAGCACGCTGATATTTCAGTAAACACTCATGCCAGGATAGATAAAAAACGTCCAATCTTAATTTTCACTATTTACATTCCAATCTCCTCCAGGCCTGCCCAATACCACGTGTCACAATAGTATGTCTCTCATTGTTGAACCAGGGTGAAGGCCTCTAGTTGTTTAGCCCTGGTAGTGAGAAGTGCATCTGAATTGAGAAGACTAGAGGGACACATTTAATTCACCAGTAAGATTTTCAACAGTCAAGTCATCAGCCATCTGCTGCCCAAATACAGCTACACTGGGTGGACCAAAGAGACGTGTGGCAACTACGTCTTTGCTGACACAAAAAAGACTAGCCAATGATGCCAGTAATCTAAAGAGAAATTTACCTGATACAACAGATTTGAACCTGCAGCAAAGGCTGCATGTTCAAACCCACCACTGGGCGTCAAGGAAGGGCATCTGGCCTTAATCCCCTAAACCTACCCTGGGATAGACTTGAACTGGTGACCTGCCAGGGTCTTTCTATGTCTTCTGCCCAATGAACGCTGGGTTAACCACCCACTGATCGGCAAGTGGCTGATAAATGACATGACAGGATATGACATGAGATATTATTGATTATAAAATGATCATCTTTATAGGGACAGTGCATATTAATGGATTTTTTTCACATGTAAATACATCACATGATTTTCACCTGTCATCTCAAATTAGAAGTTTAGTTTCTAGCTCAAGGACACCTCAACATGCTCTCTGAAGGAACCAAGCATCGAATCACAAGTCTACGGTTCCTTGACAACTGTTCTACCTCCTGAGCAATACTTCCCCAAATAGCTATACCTTTAAATTCACTGTATTAAGTCGACTCGTGAACAAACTGAGCAAACTCAAACGTATAAACTAATGTCAGAAATTCTTTACTTAGAAGATCATCACCCTCATGAAGATGGATGGTGAGATCTCCAAGTATTAGAATATCAACAGGAGGAGTAACTAGATCTGCGACAAATTCACCAAATATAGTTGCAGTGGGTTTTTATGGGTGATTGACAATGCAAGTAAATGTCAGATGTCCAGCTAGAATACGAAAAAGTAGCTTTTGCAAATATTCTGACATACTAAAAAAATGCGACCTTGTTAAAAAAAGCCTCTACATGCAACTCCATTTTGCTTGCAGCTAGCTATAGGCCTATCTTGCGTCACCACGTTACTGAGATATGAATATCTCCAGTTAGACTAGCTAACCTAGCCAAAGTTGTACAATGATATAAGCCATAGAACAGAAATGGAAGCCTCACATTTCTGATTTAACACCCAGTTAGAATCTAGAACTGATGCCATTGGTTGAAAAAAATAGCATGACATGACATCATGCCATTATTTCTGTAGGACCGCCCATTTAGCTCACTTTGGCTACATCTTATTGGCTTTCCAAGACCTGTACCATGTGACTTTCCAGTGGCTAAAATAGCCACGCCCAGAAACCTAGCTACCTCATGTAGAAGGTGAAATTCAATTAACATGTCAATTATACCAGTTATTTGAGGGGTTCCCTGTAGATTAAGGCACCATAGACACTCTGGGACAGTTGATTTGAGCAAGGTTTCACGTAGAAAGAAGTTACTCAATTTTCGGTACAAATGAATCCTATTGGTCGGTTTGTACACTATGCAAATTAGGGTGCAGACGTCAGATCCTCCTTTCCACCGCCATTTTTTCCTCTCAAAAGGAAAGGGACAAAAGCAAATGTTATGCGTCGCTGTTGGTATATATATATTTATATTAACACATTAGTACATGGGATTTATCATCTTGGAGTGAAATATTAACCTATGGTCTCTGCTGAAGAAAGATGAATTTTGGTAGAGTGTCGATGCCCATCGCCACCGTGGATATACATTGAGTTATTGCGCATAGACAGTTGGCTTGGGGACTCGTGTGAAAGTAGACAGTATTCGCGGTGCCAGAGGGATCCAGAAATCAAACGTGGCCACAGGTAATCATCATTTTAACTTCACGTTTTAAGTTTTTTTCTTTTGGAAGTATTCAGGTTTGATCGTGGGGTTGAACCGGAATGTTGTCAACGTGCATTTAAACGTGATGCTGCTGTGAGCAGCGTTCACGCCACGTTGTGCAGCTGTTGTGTTCGAATGCCTTAACCTACAACCTCGGAAACAAGTATGTACATCTACACGAACACATGCAACAGGCTGTATCAACCTAATAATGGTAATAGTGTTGAGGTCTCCGCGTTTGAGCCGGCTGCAACAGCATAGGTTTGTATTCTTGAGGAGTTATGTGTCTTTCCTCGCTTCTCATCGGTTGCTAAGTTTAACAATTCATATACAGGGGTTAAATGGCTAATGTGTCAACAAGAAAAAATAGCATCTCTTAGCGTTTCAAAAAAATGTTTAATGAAGTAATACGAACCTGAGACGAAAATGTGATTAGTTCGTTGGTGTTGCGCTAAAACCTGTGACCATATTGTGCTCTTATGGTTGTCTTGAACGTACGGATAACGTCGCCTTTCGGTCGTCACTAGCTGGCGTGGCCAACAGACGACCGCCCTCCCCGTTACTTCTCCCCACAACCGCACCAAACTTATACCCATAACCCAACCACGTCAAACCCACAATTAAACTTTACCTGATGGCTCAGGGTCTGGGAGGATGCTCGCCAAACTCTCTCAGACGCTCCCTGTTTGTTGTGTACCTTAACCAGGCTAACCAGGTTCTGTCTTTGTGACTGAGAGACAATCCTGTCAAACTTTATTGATCAGCACGTACCCACTTAGGCTAGATTAGTATTCGTTTTCATTGATAAGTCTTTATGGACGAGGTCCTGTGACGAGTTGTTAATAAAATGTGGGCTCTTTTCTGATCTTCCTACAGTATTCTTTGACTCAACTGTTTATAGTGTAATTTTCTTCAAACATTTTATTGAAACAAGGAGTATTAACTGTATGACTAACAATCAGATGTCTTCATAATACAACCTATAAACAGTTATGACCAGTTGGATTATATCATCAGCAGTATGAGAAGGTGGGTGTTATTCAGACTAGGTGGGTACACTGTGATCCCATCATCTTCTTCATCCATCATCAACCACCAATCCAAAATCAGGTCACTGAGACATGCTGGAGCCTATCCCAGGACTCATTGGATGAAAGATAGGAAAACACTAATTCAAAAATGACTTGCTTGATTGGCATGACATAACAGTTTTACATATTGCCATCCCATCACAGAGCTTGAGCAGTCAGGGGTTTGGTTGCTCAAGTACACTTCAATGTTTTTTACACAGGGGCCAGGGATGGAACCACCAATCTTATGATCGCTAGATGACCTCCCTACATCCTGAGCAGTACCCTCCATGAGCATTTTATTTAAGGTTAAAGGTTAGTGCACTCTACAGCTAGATAGAGGCATGGCACTCTCTTGCATATTTTCTCAGTGGCTTGATTAGCACATAACATATATGTTATTCTTACAGAAACTATGAGGTTTCACATAGACCTGGATGGTAATTATATCAACATGCCATTCTTTTTGTTTTTCTCCATAGGCGTCTGAGTGAAAATGTATCAGTTTCCTGTATCAAATATTGAGAAGATTCGAAAAACGCGGCGGAAAGTGAAAAAGATCCTCAGTGATTTTGGTTTGGAGGACTGTCAAAACCTTCTGGAGGTAAGCTTTGTCATCCAGAACAGAGAAGTGTAGTTGAAGCTGCAAGACTCAAACCAGGGCCAAACCAGCCATGAATTCGACTTGAGACTTGGAGTGGAGTGATGGATTCCTGACTTACTTGATTTGATCTTATCTGAGGTTTTTGAGTGGGGAAGGAAATCACAAGGGTACCATACCTAGTTTGTAAATAAGGGAAACTATTTGGTGTTGTACTGAGGATGCAACATTCATGTGTTGAGAGAAGAACATTGCTAAGAGCATCATTTCCCATGTAGTTTTAGCTTATAGCTGGCTGTCTATTTCTGTTGAATTAAATATATGAGTACAGTTTCCTATTAAACCTCCCTTTCTGTGAGGGACATTTAGACTTAAATTTAAGCTGCTTGTATGTTTGTGAACAGGAACTCCGGAAAAAATCTGAGGAAAACACTGATGAAGATAAGAGTTTTGAGGAGACACAATGGCTAGATTTCACCCAAGGCTTCAATGGCAGAATGAAGAAAAAGGTGATTATGACTCAGAAATGAACCCCATGTGACATGACACTACTGAATTTGAATATTTGCAGATACTCATATCAGATGATCTTGTAGTATGTGACTTAGTTAAATCCCTGTGCACTAACAACCATGCATCCCTCTTTTTTGTGCCCGTTCTCGCAAAAGTTAATCTATTGAATTGTGCTCTGAGTTACAATTTTTTGGCTTTTTTCGTGCCACAAGGAATTGAATTTAAACCCGTGCAACTGAAAGAGGATCATTTCTCGGGCTGTTTTCATGCTGGCTTGAATAACTTTATTTGATCATTGTCTTGAGGCATGCTCAATAATCCAGGTAGGGAAATCACAAAAACAGGTGAACCTGTTCAACTGGACCAGAAGTTTATTAAGAAACGTTTCGTCACTCACCAGGTGACTTCTTCAGTCTAGTGGGGGTAGTGGGGTTTCTATGCCAATGTTCTGGGCTTCTCATGGAGAAGATAAGATAATATATTCCTTTATTAGTCCCGCAGGGGGAGATTGCAGTGTTACAGCAGTAAGTGGAAAGCATAGTAGGAGAGGCCTTTTGCAGAGAGTTTGCTGCCTTTGTACTGTTGGGAAGACAAGTCTTATAAATGTGCATATTTTAGAATTTCTTCAACTAGTCTTTTTTCAATTTGACCCATGGTTGCTGTTAAAAAAAGAGCAGACAAAGAAGCCATAGCAGCTTGAAATAAAATAAATCCTACCAAGTAGACTAAACACAATTGTTGCGTTCTGCATAGCTGTACATCATCGTGACATGTAATTAAATGTTTCAATAGATAGTTTTATTCTATGTGGGTCTCTAATACTTTAGAAAAGAATGGAAGATCAGAGTGGATAATAGTCATTAAGAGATCCCAGATAGAGGTTTGTTTTCTGAAGTTGAGATTTAACTCCAGCTGTCTTAAAAAGGCTGGAGTTAAAACTACTAGTTAGTGCCAGATAGTTCAGATAGTTGTCCTGTAGGTCCCAGGAAAGGCCAGAGGTCTTCAAAGAGTTTTGCTGGTAAATGATCAAGTGGGTAAGTAGTTGATTTAGAATTTAACACAAACTTTGTCAAAGTGTCAAGAGAAATAGCCTCAAAGGCTACAAAAACAGGGGCTATCAGTGACTCATTGTATAGATGTTAATATGGCATGACAAGATTTGTAAGTGGAACTGGAGTTAACTAACTTTGTCTGATCTTGTCAAGCGCAGTGCAGAAAAGTATATAAACTCATAGGTTGTGGGAGGTAAACAGCTGAGAGATGGCTTTTTTATTTGGTATATTATTTTTATTCCAGTTCAGTCTGAACATTACATCTTGAACATATCTGGACATTTTTACATTGAATGTAGTAACTGACATACAATTAAAATTTGATCAAAATCAGCTGCCTGGCCAGAAGCATTAGAAGAGCAACACTATTTGATTGCTCCCTAGTTAGATCCAACTGATCAGGTGGATGGCTGCTTTTTGATACGTTTTGCTTGTGTCAAAAGAAACCTGGGGTTATGTTTATTAGTGTTGATAGAGCATGAGAGACATGATGCTTTTGCAGCAGCTGAAGCTCTCTTGTATTTCTCTATTTCATGCCAGGAGAGGGTAAAAAAAAACTTCCAATTTTGATTTTTGTTATTTCCATTCCAGTCTCCTGCAGGCCCGCTTAATAGTACGTGTCTCATCATTAAACCAAGGCGAAAGCATCTGTAGTTACTTAGCTGTGGTAGTGAGAAGTGGAACTGAATCAAGGAGACTAGTGGGGCCCACATTTTAGTCACAAGTAAGATTTTCAACTGTCAGGAGCCAAAACCTCAGGCAGCTATTGGCCAAATGCAGCTACAGTGGATGGACCAATCTGGCAAATGGCAATTACATCTGCTGACATAAACCGGACAGACCAGTGATGCATCCATTTTGATTAAAAAAAATCTGACATAGCAGATCTGGTTGGCTAGACGTTCAGATCCGAAACAGCTATTCCTTTAGATAAAAACAAATCAAGGGTGTCACCACTGCAATGAGTCAACTTTTCAACAAATTGAGCAAGCCCAATCACATTAACAAGTAATAGATTTGCTTTACGTAGAGGATCATCAGCCTTATCCAGGTGATTTGAATTGCCAAGAACAAGAATCTCATCAGAATGAGTAACATGACCTGCGACAAATACACCAAATTCATCAAGAAATCATGAGTCATGGCTAGTAGGTCCAAGTATCACAATCTGGACCAAGCAGAGTCTATTTATTCATGGCTGAGGGAGATGGACTTAAAATAAAAGTCTCAAAAGATTTGAATTTCATTTTATATTGGAAGTAGAGTTACATATTAAGTCGACACCTCCACCTTGTTTATTTGCACTAGGTATATTTTCATAAGTGTAGTCAGGTGGGGAAGTCACAAAAAAGTTGAATCCGTTCATCAGAACAGGCTTATTGTATTGTTCATTGCATTGTATTGTTTATAAGGGTGGAGATACCTGCTGTCAGCTTAGACTGAAGATGTTTCCCGTGTGAGCGATGAGACATCTTTCAATAAACGTTGTGCGTCCAGATGAACTGATAGAACTTTATTATGATTGAGCACACATAGAGACATCAGGTTGGGAAGGTTCAATCAAGGGAAAGAAATTATTTTTGGCTTCAGCGTCGTTTCACGTCAACATGTTTTTGTTTTAGAAACATTGAGATTTCAATGCATCAGTGGGTTGCAGAAACTTAGAATGCCAACATTTTATTTTGGCCACTAGTTTGCCCCTCCCCCTCTAAAGTTGAAGAAAATCTTCCAACTGAACTGGCTTGGTTTAAGTATTCAGTGCAGTGGGATAAAATTCTGAGAACTGCTCTCATTTGAAATACATGGGTTGAAATTTAGTTTTGTGTCGCATGAAAGAGTTGTGGTCTGGGACATGATTCAGTAGATTAATTTCTGTGACTGGGAGTACAAAAAAGAAAAATACTTAGTTTGAACTAATGATTGAATACTTCCTGGCCCATTCCAATTTTGTACCAATCGGGCACATCTCCTCCCCTTTCACTACATCATAGTTTTATCACATTTACTTGGAAAGATTTAAGAGTTGGCTCTTTTCTGAAATGTGCTTAGTCTAATTATTGGATAGCAGAGTTCCATTACAAGGCACCCACTGGATTTTTCAAAAAGACACTAAAGAGCTATTACAGCCCATCGTTTTTAATCCTAAAACCTATTCAACGGGCCTCCGGTGACGTAGGGGGTTAAGGTGATGTTGAGCGCATCTCTGCGTCATACAGTTGGGAGTTCGAATCTCGGCCGGAGGTCAATAGTTAGTGGGGCATAATTGGCTAAGCCTCACATGGGTATAAGGGTTGGGCTGGATTAAAAGGATTCTGGGTTCGCTAGTGTCTCCCTCTGGGTTATCTGGGCCTCTCGGTTAAGTGAAGGGAAATTACTTCCTTCCTTCTCCTCTAACAGCCAAGCACTGTGCTTTCCCTGTGAGACTGTGATGTGTGAAATGGTGAGGGCTAGTCGTCATGTGACTTTGGAGAAGTCACATGCTACGGCTTCCTCCTTCCGGTTGACGTTCTAGAAGGGTATCAAAGTGACAGATCCAGCCATAGGCACATCGAGGAATTCGGGTGGGGAAAAAGAAAAATAATTTAAAAAAAATATTCAACACATAAGCCCTTGTGTTTTCCGTATTGTGCACCACAGTATTGTTACATGGTATAATAATAATGAATACTTTTTAATGAATACAAGGAGAGGTTTTAGGGAGTGACCTAGATGGAGTGTGGGGGATTAAGGCTGGATGCCCTCCTTAATGTGCTGCGGTTAGATCATACCCATGATATCTAGTTTGTCATTTATGGATCCATGCACTCTACCCGAGTCATGGTGGACCCTATTTTTCGCAAACAAATTAAAATCGAAAACTAAAGGGACTTTCAGAATGCAAGTTGTTGTTGTTGTTGTTTTCATCTTGTTTGTTTTTATCATTTTCTTTTTTTTCTGTGTATCAAATTGCTTTAGTTGTCGGTTTGATTTTGGAAGGTGAGATGGGGGAGCTGTGTTGTGTATCCTCACTATTTAGCCTGTTATGTAATTCTCTCACTTATCTGTGAGGACTATGATACATTAAGTCTTGTTCCGAAATTTCTACAAATAAATCATATACACCCCCCCCAAAAAAAAGGAAAACGGAAATCTCTCAGATGTAATTGACAGTCATAAATTCTTTGCTTACTAAATTCTCCCGAAACTGGAGGTTCACATTTGAGGGGGTTTATCTTGTGAAGGATTTCTTTGTAACCTAACTAACAAGCGTTGCAGAACTGCATTTACCTCCATGTTTGCATATCTGATCACATTTCATAAGGGGTATTTATTATAAATGATGCTTTTGATCACTATGAAATTATTCTGTTAATTTTTTTCTCCCTCTTTGATAGTGGCCATATCGGTCTCGATCACTCTGCTGCAGCCTGTGCAAGTATTCTACAAGGAACTTACACAGATTCAGGAGCCACATCCAGCGAAACCATGAATTTGAACAGCCATCCTGTGCTCTGACACCCTGCTCTCAATGCCACTTTCTTAGCCATTCCAGGGCTGTGAAGAAGCACATGCTCTATTTCCACCCCACAGTTTCCGATCATACCCAAACACCCAAGGAAAAACCCTTACCTATGCACCGTGGAAATGAAAGGTATCAGTGTCGAAAATGTGGATTTCCTAGTTCTTCCATCTTTGCGATAAAGAAGCATATCATTGTTAAGCACCTTGAAAATTTGGCACATGAGTTTATTGGTTACAGACCACAAGCTCAAGGACATAGATGTTACTGCTGCAAGGTGTGTAAGGTAATTACAGGGAGTCTGGATCAAATGTTGCATCACATGTTAACTGACCCAAAGCATTATTGGGTTAATGCCCAGATACAGGCTTTGATAAATGAAAACAAAAACTATGTGATCAAACCAGCACCTAACGGGAATGGCGTATTGGTAACCTTTCCAAGTATCGCTTCTAAGCCCCCACAAGTTCAAACACTCAGTAATGGATCTGTAGTCTTACCGAATAATGGCCAACAAGCTGGGACAGTGCTTGCCTTACAACAATTACAAGGGAGTCCAAGCAATGCCACTCTGATTTGTACCACAAGGACCAACCAGCCATTTCTACCCCCTCAAGCTTCTGCCCTAGTCCAGCTTGCTAGTGCTGAGGCTAAAGGTCTATTACAACCTGGTGCCACAATAGCCCTCCAAGGTACATTTCCCCAAGGATCACCTATGGTCCAGCTTCCCACAACATCTAATGTCTTGCTACCCACAACATCTAATCTCCAGCTTCCCGCATCATCTAGTCTCCAGCTTCCCGTGTCATCTAATCTCCAGCTTCCCACGACATCTAGTCTCCAGCTTCCCACGACATCTAGTCTCCAGCTTCCTGCAAGATCAAATGTCCAGTTTCCCCCAACATCTAATATCTCCCTGAGACGGGCACCACTGACTCTAGCGCCTGGTCCTGTGCACGTACCGCAGAATCCCCAAGTACAGCAAATCCTTCTTCCAAAGCCACTGACGGTCAATGTATCAGGGGTGGCATGTTCATCATCTCAACCTGTTGCAGTTACCCAAAACGTAATAACAAACCAGATCCCCCCACGAGGTACAATGCTGACCTCCCAGTCCCTATTGAATCACCTGATTCCCACTGGCAACAAGGTTAATGGCTTACCAACATACACCTTTGCTCCACTCCCAGCAGCGATGCCCATCTCACATAGCACAAGTGGCCCTCTCAAGCCCATTGAGTCAAAGAATACAACACAGCAAACTAAAAAATGGATTGCCTGCCCCCTTTGCAATGAACTGTTCCCTTCCAATGTGTTTGAAATGCACACAGAAGTAGCCCACAAGACAAAAACTAGTACAGCTCCAACCAAATCTGAAAGTATGGCTGCCCGAGCACCATTTCTGAAGAAAATGCCCGATAATACTGTCAAATGCTTACTGTGCAAAAGCCTGCTGTCAGAAAAGTCTGTATTCCCACACCTGCTGCATGGTCTGAACTGCTTGTACTGTTCAGCTTTGTTCTTCTCAATCAAACAACTCATTGAACATATCAAGGAACACAATCCTTCAGCCAAGACATACTGTGATTTCCAGAGGAGAGAGTACAAATTGTATACAAACAGTTCTGGCAGAATTCTTTTCCCTCACTTTGATATGAATACTACTGCACCAAAGGAAGTCCTGGGAGAAACGGAGGTCAACCTGGCTCTAGTAACAAACTCCCTCGATCTGATCTTTGTGAAGATGATGCCGAGCAGCCATTCGGATGTCTGCCCGTCGGCAGGGAAAATCAACAGTGCGTACTGCCCCTTCTGTGACGAAAGGTTCCAGAATGCTGCCAAACACTTAGAACATTTAAAGGAAAAACATTTTGTAGCACCCACGATCCATGCTATTCTCAAGACGGAGGCTTTCAAGTGTATCTACTGCAACGGAGTATACACAGGAAAGGTCACTCAGCGGGCGGTAATGCTTCACATACAGCGATGCCGGTGCTCACCTAAGAAACAGCCTGAGCCACCCAAGTCTCAGGAAAGCAAAGAGCCTAGAAAAATACCCATCAAACCGGCTGAACAGATCAGTCAGCCACCTGGGCTGTACTTTCTCCAAATCCAGCAAACCCAAGCCGCAAAACAAACTAGCTCCAATGTTCCAGTCCTCACTCCAACTCTGAAACCTCCGTCTGTGCCGATCATCAAGCCTGGCCTCGACTCCGCGGAGACAGAAGAAGAGGTGCAGAGCAAGAAGAGACTCGAGGAAGCATGGAAGCAGGTGCTCGAGGCCAACAAGCGGGAGAGAGAGGAAAAGGCAGCAATCCGCAAGAGACGAGAGCAGGAAAAGCTTCTAGCCCCACCACAGCCCGAGCCCCCGAGCGAACCCCCTGTGAAATTGTTCTTGGAGCCAAACTCAGTTGAGCGTCGCTCAATCGAGGAGCGGAAAGACTTCATATCCAGATACTTTAACCTGAACCCTTACATAACCAAAAGTGAGACTGATGAGCTGTGCAAAAGGCTGTCCCTCACAAAAACCGAGATGGCAGCTTACTTCGGGACCAGGCGAGGCAAGTGCTTGAAGAGCATCAGGAGGAACACTGCTCGAGTTCTCTATGGCTTCAACATGACGGAGTTGAGAAAACTCAAGCACAACCTTAAAATCCCTGAAGTGATGCCTGCTGAGCCATCAGAAAAAGAGCCGGAATTAATGGAAGAGTCTGGAGGCGCTGAGAATATAGATGTGGAGCAAGAATCCGAAATGGGAAAAAATACTGATATAAATGTTTCTGACCAAGTAGAAGAAAATGTGGCTTAAATGTTTGTGATTTTTGAACACAAACTTTGAGCCTTTTGTGTCCATGCTTGCCAGAGAAGTTAAAAGTTATGTATTTCACCGTGTGTATTACCAACACACAAACAAATTCTAAAGGAGTTAATTTTCTTGACGTAGCCTACATTAACTATACATAATGAAAATTATTTGTTTGTCAGTTGTCATGCTTATGTTCCCTTAATACCACAACTAGGATGGGATGTTTTCATGCGACATATAAGAAATATAACTGTCAATCTTTAGACCCTGAATGTTAATCAGTTGGTTACAGCCTCTTTTTTTCCACGGTTGGCCACTGGCTTAGATTTAAGCCCCGACTGGTAATTGTTACTTCTAGCTGCTAATTTTTTGAAAAATATCCCGTGGGATCAGAATCCTCAATGTTATAACTACCCCAATATTTGTCCCCCTTCCTGGAGGATGCTAACCCATCCATCCTTTAGCTTTTCATGTTAACTTTCATAAGTCTGTCAGAGGATCCTTTTGTTATGGTTGAGTTTTCCTTTTGTCATAGTCCTCACTCCAAAACCTGGTTTGCCTCCGTTTTGATTGAGCATCCTATGATAAAAAAAAAAAAGTTTTAAGGCTTCTCATTGACCGTTGCAGAATGTTTAAGTTGAATAGCCACCTGGTACCTGTCATCACTGAGCGTCACTCGGGAGAAATTGTGGGACCCACCTTCTAGATCCTCGTGGAGATCTTTGTGGGAAGATGGTGGCACTTGACAGCTTTTATAGAGGGTGATGCACCTGCAGCCACCACGTGGTCTTTGGGAAGGGGTGGCCAGAGTCCAATGGCGTGGAGAACCAAGACGATTGGGGACAACCTTCTGTTGTAGCCTTTGTCCACCTGCACGGTTATTGTGACCTGGAGACATCGTCCGTCATTTAGGTCTTTATTAGATCACATCTCATATGGCACCTCCCCCTTGACCTTTCTACTTACTTTAGACAGCATAGCTCTTGGGATGATTAGCACAGATGAGGTTCATGGTGGCGTGGTGGTGATCCAGGAGAGATCCGGCACTAGCAGAGAATGTATGTCCTTTATTAAATGAAAGAAACAGAAAAATCCCTGGGGCCTGGGATAACTTGGTTCAAAGTCTCATCCCATGGTGTTTACTTGTGCTTCTGTGCTATCTTTTTGTTCGATTCTACACCATACCATTGCTGCATTGGTTCGATTGGATTTTACACTGTATGACTATGAATAGCACATTTACGTTTGCTTCCTTTGTGAGAAATTAGAGATTACGCAAGCTATTTAATTTGGTGTTAATGTTATCATATATTGTTCCACAAGTATTCCTCCAGTTTATTTTTCCACAAGTGTTCCACCACAGTTGTTTTGTATTAACACTTTTTGTAGCTCTTGCAGAAGAAAAGTTTGGGATTGGTTAAGTTGATTCTGTAAAGCTGTCCTTTATATGTAAATAACAAGTGTTTCCTTTCAATGCAGTGTTTTGCCTATTCCATGTTTTCTTTGTTCTTCAACTGTAATAAAGATTTTCTATCATTTTGTGCCCGAGTGTTCTTATTTCGGTCACGTGCGATGGAAAACTACTTTCAATAGTTTGTCAATCAATGGGGGCTAAGATATGACAACAAAGTCCAATATCCATCTATCCATCATCTATACCCATTTAATTTTAATCCCGGGTTGCTGGGAAAGTCTAATGTGTTCAGTAAATTTTTCATTATCCTGTTATTTTGTACAACAAATGACCAATAAGCGTATCAAGTGATATTGCATTTAATTTAAGACCGATTTCATCAGAGTAAATTAAAGTTACAATCCTGAAAATGATCTTCCTTCTTGAACTGATGCCTACAGACAGCATGGTAACTGAGGTGTTAGTTGAGAAATCCAAGCAGATATCTATATTAAATGAGATGGAAGTCACTGCAGTTAGCTGGGTGGTCTATTGTACCAAACATAATAAACATGGTTGAACTCGTACTATAGCTGTCATCCTGGTCAAATAAAATCACCATGCACATTTGTAATGGCCCATCTGTCCAAATGGCTCAATAGCTGCAAGTATGATAACTTGAACACAGCCATACTTGCTCCTACTTCATAACCATTTTGATCTCATCCAGGATTGAGGGTCCGGTGTAATTGTTGGTTTTGACAGCCTCCAGGCCCTTCAAGTATTCATCTGGGAGACCATTCTGCTTTGCACCCAACCACACTACCTGTGAGAAATAGATTTTAATAGTTGAAATACATTAAATAAGTCAAGTCCATTTTATTTGTAGAGGCCATTATAACAAAAGGTACCTCAGTGGGCATTACAGAAATATTTTAGCTGGCTCTTAGGGTCATCTGCAACGAACAACATAAACTAGACTGGAATGATAAAGAGTTTAACTGTAGTAGCTCCTTGGTTCAGAGCTAAAAAAAACACCTCAGGACCTAAACCCCTCCTGATCTTCACTGGCCATAAGTGAAAAGGTCAGATGGATGCAAAGTAAGCAGCTGGTAATATTTTGTGCAACTCACAATTTGTTCCCATGTGTTGGCTTACGTGCTCTTTTAAAGAGATGTAGATGAGAGGACAGCTCTGTTGTAAATTAACACAATTGTCTGGATCCCAGTATCATCTCCATGTGGCCACACACCTGTTTGTAGTGAGGAGAGGGAGGGCAGGCGTGGAAATGGTTCATTCGGTAGGCCCTGCACTGCATGAGACCTTTATCCGTCTCCACTGTCACGTCCAACGGAGAGTACATTCCCTGGTTCACCCCTTCCTGTCTGAGGACAAGAGCATAACGACATGGGATGGGACAATGGTGGGTCATCTCCGATGGCTGGCCCACTGTCTGGGTTTGAAAGACAGAATGGCGTCATAGCTCATCCAGTGACGTATGTTGTGTAAGTGTACTCACTCGTCCAGGCTCAGGAGATTTTCATTGCCTATTGACCAGACCACCCCCCAGACCTCTCCACCTGGACTGCACTCAATCGTGGCCACTCCCCCATGCCACCGGTTCTCAACATGCTCCTCCCAAAGGCCAAACCTCAGCACGTAGTCCTAGAGTAATAATGGACATGGAACGATATAAGAATCCATGCGAGTCCCCGATTAATGTTATGTTTTCAGTGTTTTCCACGACTGGCAAACTGAACTGGGATCAGCTTCATTCGTTTTAATACTGTTCGTCCTCCTTATCGAGTGAGCCTACCATAGCGGTCCTTTTCCCGCATGTACAATTGCAGTGGTGGATACTAATAAAATTGTGCTACAGGGGGGTCATCCTGACGAGATATGGCAAACCATCATTACACATAACGATGATAATAAATCCCATGTGTCAAACGAAGTCCAAGTCGAGAACCAGTCTCGGCTTCGGAAGCTAGCTGTTGAATGAAGCTTGTCAAATTGTGATTTCAATCAAAACCCACTTTCTAACACGTGTTCGTCTGTCGGAGCTGAATCTGGGACAAGTCACATTCAGAAACACTGACATTCTGGGCATGACTCGGTAGTATTTGAAACAACAACAACACGGTTTGATAACCATTACCTTCAGTCGTCCGGTGCATCGAAACGTCGCTGAGGGATTTGCCAAACGTAGTCTCTCCTTCAACAAGTTGCTCCCAAAGGCAAAATACATGAAATGACCAGGATTGGACATTTTCTTCCCGTTCCCAGGGTCAACTTGTCCTGATAGTAGCACAGGAGGCTACAAGCTTAGCCTCGCATCGCGTATGAACGTGGTAAATATTCAAAGTCATAAATTGGATTATTCACGCCCGTTGAAGCAGCATGTGGTTGAATAACTTGCAGCACTTAATGTTCCACTGCTACGAGTTACAGAAATAACCAAAGTAAATAGTACCACATGCCATTATCAGCGATCCGTTGAGATGTTTTATCTTGCGATCTTAAATGCAGTGTGACCTCAAAACATTGGGAACCCACGGCTTTTAAATAAAAATAAAAAGACTATAATATGTGAATTATCAAAAGAAAACGAGGTTTTATCGAAGCGTTAGCAAAACGCCGCACCATCCATCCTCCTTGTAAAGCTAAACAAGCGAGTTCTCCGTGATGACGTCACTGGGATTTAAGATTCGTGGGTCTTCCTATTGGGCAGTAAACTTCGGATCCAGTTGAACTGATTCACCTCTTTTTTGGTGATTCCTATTGGGGTGTTAAGGGAAAGTTAACTCACATCACTGCGCTTCTCATACCCCGGGTTTTGAGTTATTTTGCGCCTGAATCTTGCGGTTCTAGGACCGATGCAGGTTCAATCCCACAGACGGGCGTAAGGCAGGGAAAGATCCCCACGCTCCATCTCTATGTCCGTGTCCACCCCCAACAACATGGGGACTAATTGTGACATGTAAAAACCACCTGTCTACCGATAACAAGTCTACCCCCTGAGATATGCTGCTAAAATACACCATAACGGGTTATGGGACTAATCATCACACAAATCAATCATCACACGGAAAGTGAACAGGTTTGAAGCAACCTATCAATATACACAGCGATGGGATCTAACAATCTGCCATCATAGTTTAATAAAACCGCAACATTTATTCACATCTAAAAGAAGCAATGTACATATTAAACATAAGCAACTTACACGCCAGTCTATAAATATTATGGAAATAACCTGCAAAAATATTCCAAATATTCACAGTATTCCAAAGCTACATACCCGGGTTTTAAGTAGCCTACAGCCTACATGTAATGTTCACTCTGCTTTACTCTTGAACTACCACAGGAACGCAATACACTCTCTCACCTCAAGTGGAGTGGCGCTGTTTCTCATGAGAAACGGGGGAGACAGCAGCAGCAAGATGTCATGTAATGTTAATGCAGAACACGGAATGAGGCAAGGAAAGGAAAATGTTTCAATGCTTTTATTAAAATTGCAACGATATTTACCTTGGTATCAAGGGGAAAATGCCACTGCTCACTTCCATAAAACCACACACTCACACTCACCCTTGCCTCATTCATCCACAGCCTTCCACTATTGTTCACTGGGCAGCCTGCATATGAGCAACTTAGAAACATATCACAAAATCAGTGAATTGGTTCAGTTGGAATAAGAAGGTTACTCAGAAACGTTTCACTCAAACAGTTGACATCTTCCATCTGAGATACTCGGAGGGTTCTCTTACAGGAAGATTTTGATTATGTCGTTCTGGAAGGTTACTGGCCATGCGTGGAATTATGCTTCCTGTTTGTTGGCTGGAGAGAGATTGTCTCTGTTTAAAAGATTAGATTTGGCTTGCAGAGAAGGTTTTAGTGAACCAGAGATGCCCAGTTTAAACCAGTTGAATCATGTTGTTGTAGTCCAGTGTGTGTGTCTGTACGGGGGGGCTGCTGGGTGGTGGACATATGGACGGAGTTCCGCTCTGCAGCGTCCACATGGTGCACAAACAGGAGCGTCCTGTTGACCCGAGAGGCACATGTGCGTGACGATGGACAACCGATCTCCACTTCAACACCCAACACAAACATGTCATGGTAAGTCTTATGTCTTATCTATCTGTATATATGTTTGCCTCACCTTCACTTACTGGTGGTGAAGGCTGCCATCGCTTCACTCCTACTCTGCCTGCCCCAAGTAAATTATGTATTAACTATATCACTTGTATTTTAGGGTGTAAATTCGGTATGAGAAGTTGGGGGACACAATAAAACGGGGTTTGGGGTCAGCTTTCTAAAGTCATTGAAAATGTGGAAGAGAGGTGAAGAAGAGAGTCTACGCAGGGTGAAGTGGGTGGAGAAGAGTGTCAGGGGTGATGTGTAACAGAAGTGTACCAGCAAGAGGGAAAGGGAACATTTACAAGATGAGAACAGCTATGCTGTATGATTTGGAGACGGTAGCACTGACAAAAAGACAGGAGGTGGAGGTGGAGGAGTTGAAAATGATAAGATTTGCATTGGGACTGATAAAGAAGAACAAGATTGGGAACTAGTATATTAGATGGACAGCTCAGGTTGGACGGTTTGGAGACAAATCAAGAGAGACAAGACTGAGATGTTTTGGACACGTGTAGAGGAGAGATGCTGGTATACTGAGAGAAGGATGGTGAATATGGAGCTCCCAGGCAAACGGTAAAGAGGAAGACCAAAGAGGAGGTTTATGGATATGTTGAGGGAGGACATACAGATGACTGATATGAGAGGAGGATGCAGTGGACAGGAAGAGATGGAGATGGATGATCCACTGAGGTGACCCCTGATTGGGAGCAGCTGAAAGTAGTAGTAGTTGTAAAGTAGTATATTCTGGTCCAAGTCCTGTATGACTGCACTTACATCTTTTGATGTGCATATTTATTTTCTACATTTGCACTTATTGTATTATATTTAGATTATGTTGTCACTTTATGTAGAGCACATAGTGTGTCCTTGTGTATGAAATGTGGGACATGAATAAAGTTTGACTTGACTAAAAGTCTTTATCATATCAAATTGATTTAGTGGAACTTCATCCCATTACTTTCCCTGGAAAGTTAAACTTAAGTCAAGGAAAACACAGGCTCCTCTCAGCTGACCATCTCTCATGATGATGTTATCAGACCCTTGTTTACACACAGCCAATCCGATCAAATAATAAAACTATGAAACGATACCTACCCTTGCCATTGCTTGTACTTGTCACTCAAAGTACTGCTGGTGAATGGTAATGAGGATCAGACTACACCCTCACAGTGCTCGCTCGACACACTGATTATGTTAAAATAAAGGTATAAACACAGAAAATTCAAACTTGTTTCTGACTTTTGTTCTACTGGACATGGAAATTCAGCCCGATCACTGATTCCAGTCCACCTGTCATGTTTCCTGGGTTGATTTTTCAGTAATGAGAAATAAAAAAGAGAAACTCGCTTAACCAGGATGTAGATACTCCCATATTGACATTTCAACTGTATAATTATTTTACTGTATGTGTACATCTGACACTAATGCATACAAAACCACACGAAGTAGTGAGAGCCATATGTGATGTAGCCCTCATAGAAGGGGGTTGATGTCAATGTGTACACATCTAAAAACAGATTTTCTCAATCGGAGCTGTGATTTGTTTCACTTCTTTTTTTGTTGGATCAGTGAGAGCTACGTCCGACATCCATAGCACCATGTTGTCATGTCTGGAAAGCTTCATCACCTCTTTAAGGTTTGCATGCTCACCCTTACCTGCAGTGTCACTAACTGCCAGCAGGAGGCCATTCTTTTTCCGCGCATAAGTATTTGCCAATGTTCATTCGATGCGCTATCCTGTGGCCAAGACACTCCACTGCAACCATGGTGCTGGCTGATCTGCAAGAGAAAGGTCAGACGAGAAGTCACAGAAGAATAGCAGGGAGTTCATCAGAGATCCCATATCAGGCTCTGCTTCAGTCTTAGCCGATTCAGTCCAGTTTCATAGAGACATTTATAGTCATACTGGCTGAACCGCCACATTTACACAAACGTCTAACATTCAGCTGTAGTATGGCCAGGTATGAGACAGACACCGGGCACAAGAGATGAACAAATAAGTAAACAGGCACTGTATGGACACTATTGTGTCCCCCAACTTCTCATACCAAAGTTACACCCTAAAATACAAGTTATATAGTTAATACATCATTTTCTTAGGACAGGCAGAGTAGGAGTAAAAGGATTTCAGCCTTCACCACCTGTGTGTGAATGTGAGACATTCATACAGCTATATAGATAGATAGACAAGATATTCCTTTATTAGTACCACGGGGGAAATGCAGTAGATAGATAGGTAGATAGATAGATAGATAATACCTACCGTGACATGTTCGTGTTGGGTGTTGAAGTAGAGATCGGTGGTCCAACATTACGGACATGCACCTCTGCTCAACAGTTTTCTGTTTGTGTACAATGTGGACGCAGCAGAGTGGAACTCTGTCCATATGCCCACCACAAAGCGGACTTCCATTCGGACATACACACTGTACTACAACGACATGGTTTAACTGGGTTAAACTGGGTGTCCCTGGTTCACCAAAACCTTCTATGCGAGCCAATTTTAATCTTTTACACATAGGTAGTCTCTCGCTTGCCGAGAAACCGGAAGCTCAATCCACAAATTTCTAGTATGGCGGAAGTGGCATTTTCAGCAATGCATTCTGGTACGTGTAGGCGCTATGAGGAAGGCCCTGTGAACAGGTGTATACTAATACACCAATTTCTCCGTCAGCACAGTATGCAAGGAGGACTTCGTTGCTTCAATGGACTGAGTTGCTCATCGGTACAGTTAAGTCATTTTCTCTGTGTCCTTTGTGGGATTTATGTCGTAGTCCCGTGGAGGCAGCTGTGCCTCCTCATCTCCTTCCTAAGGCCCATCCTCTGCATAACCTCATGTAGGCACCCATGAGTCCTTCCTAACATCCATATGGAGGTCCATTCGTTGAAGGCTTTGTGCGGACACCCATGAACCCTCTTCATCTCTGTCCTGAAGACCTTTCCTTTCAAGGCTGCTTGCAACCTCCTTGTTCCCATTCTGAGGTCCATCCCCTGCATGTTCCTGTGCAGGCAGCTGTGCCCCCTTTGGAGCGCTTTATTTGGTCATTGTATTTTCATAATGAATTTTGTGAGAACGGAGATGGGCTCCAGTTCCCCCGCTACCTGATTTCGGATAAGCAGTTGATGATGGATGAATGGATATAACGGATCTTACTTTATAGGGGTGGCTACAAAACCCAGGGTGCAGTTAGGAGTTCACTGTTTTGTACAAGGGCACTACATCACATTTTCTGAGGGATTTGGAGATCAGCAAACCCATTAATAGGTAAACCACTTAACTTATTACTTGACTACCTTCTCTACCTGGTGAGTAATGGCACCCCAGAGCATCCACAACAAAACTGAAACGCATTGAATGACTGCCCCCTTTAAAAAAAGAATGTCTAATTAATCTAAATGTAATGAGCACTGGAAACTCAAAACCCTGCAGGTCTGATTGTCAACAACTTACCACTGAAGTGAGGTGTCATGACATAACTGCTCACATTACGAGTGGGATATTCTCTCCATAACTTCATACAGTGGGTCAGACCTTCTAAAGTAGATTCATAATCCTTATTAATGAACTTCAATCACAAACATCTGAAGGAAATATGTTGGTCGGATACCTTTTTAAATCTTTAGTTAACAAATCTGAGATGAGAAAAGTAGGGTGGTTGTCCAATAATAAGAGATTGGTAGAATTATCCTCAAACAGTGCATTGAAATGTCCATGATGGATGGATAGTCAAGATAAGTCAAGTCAATTTTATTCATAACTCATTATCACAAACTCAAACCCTTCAGGTTGTGCACTCTGGTTTCGCAGATATACAAGTTTAGGGGTGGTATAGCTCAGTGGGTAAAGCGGTTGTCTGGCAATGAGAAGGTTTCAGGTTTGATACCCGGTCCTGCAGAATGCTTGTCGAGGTGTCCCTGAGCAATACATTGAACTCATAATCACAAAAAGAGGTGAATCTGTTCAACTGGATCAGAAGTTCTATCTCAAACTTCTGATCCAGTTGAACAGATTCACCTCTTTTTGTGATTTCCCTACCTTGATTATTGAGCATGCATTAAGACATTTTGAACTCATAACTGCTTTCCGAGCGCCATATGGTGGTGGCTCACAGCTCCAATAAGATGGGTTAAAATGCAGAGCATTAAAAATTTCCCCCTGATAAAGGAATCTTTTCATTCTTATTTTTTTCAACATGTTAGCTGATCTTTGTACTGCTCACTGAACTGACTCAATCTAATACTAAAACTGATCTCTAGTAACTCTAGACTCTAGTGACACTATGTTCTAGAAATAAACTTCACCAAAGCTCCAAAAGGAAGGAAAGCCCTTTGGAGGAGCTGGGGATTGAACCAGTAACCTTCTAAGTACTAGACGACCCACTCCACCTCCTGACCCATGGCCCCTTGATACAAATGATTTAGTTTCAGTTGGTCAGAGCTGTTCCATTATTCATTTGACATTGACATTAACTTGTGTTTATGCATTTGCCATGTGAAACTATCTCCAGCTGTAATGATTTTACAAAATACCAGTCTGCATCAACTTAACTAATTCAATGTCCATTAAAATGAACATTTTCATATAAAAAGTGAAAAAATGATGCGGAACACGACTTTGCAAAACATTTCATTTGAGAGAAAAATTACATCCTGTACAAAGAAAACAGTGTGGGTTTTTAAAAAAAAATTACAGTACTGATGGCAATCATCTTCTAGGGCCACCACGGCCTCTGCCCCGGCCTCTGCCACGTCCTCGTCCTCTGCCTCGCCCACGACCAGCCACTGAGGAGAGAAAGGATGCGGAATCCATTAGAGAGGGAAAAAGTAAATTGATATATACTAAATGAAACGCAGCGGGTATCAGAAGAAAAGTATATTTGCCCTCACTGTGATGCTTACCAACCCAGGGGCAAGGAGCAGCCCCCTTAGCAAACAGCAGTAACCTTTGCGGAACCAACAAAATCACTCAGCACCATTTATTCTGCTGGACAATGTAAGCATTAAAATATACCAATTCATTGAATAGACACGTCTCTTTTTTAAAGACAAACTTGCCTAAAACTCAAAGCATCTCAATCTTCAGCCTTGATTATCGATAACGAACAATAGCAAAAGCTGAAATCACTACTGGTGACAAAACCGTAAGTTAGAAAATTCAATGAATCCCAGGTGGCCTATGTCTACACACGCAAACCCCCAATAAAGTTTAACTAAGCTTAAACTTGATGGTTATATGTGATGAGAGGTTATATGAGCAATTCTAGTGACTTAACAAAGGATGCTAGGATGGATGCGGAAATTTCTTGAATGAACCCAAAATCTGTAGACGATTTTTTTAAGTCCAATGAAATGATAAACTTTTTTGTTACCCTTTGTCTTCACTTAAATAATTAAAAACTATATTCTAGGAATTAAAAGAGGATTGTACTTTTCAGAAAGGATTTGTTTTAGTTACATCATAGTTCACTTGTAAGTGTAAACTAAAATAACAAGATAATATAAATAAGTTAAAATCCAGTGAATTAATAAGACTTATTCAAACAGAACTGCTTTCAGCCATTAAATGCTTTGGTCATAAACAACCACATCAAAAACAATATTCTTTTCCATACTATATGGTCCACTCATCCATCCATTGTAAACTGCTTATGCAAAATCAGGGTCACAGAGGAACCCATCTCAGTGCTCATTAGAAAGGCAGGAAAACACCCTGTACAGGTTGCCAATCTATCACAGGGCAGAGCTATTAAAGGAAGAGTGTCTTGCTCAAGGACACTGACACGGTTGTCTGCAGGTGCTTAGGTCAAACCTGCAACCTTCCAATCACCAAACTACCACTCTACCCAATGAGCCATGTCGCCCCAATGGTAAAATTACTTTTTTTCACCCCTACCTCGCAGCAAAAATATAGCGAACCTTTTAAGACCTTGTTTAGACTACAGACAAGTCAGGCGTGTTCCTTAAATCAGATCCTCAGACTGAGTCCTGTTACTTGTAATGGGCAACATAGCTCAGTGGTTAGAGGGGTTGTCTGGCTAGAAGGTTGCAGGTTCAATCCTCGGTCCTGCTGTAAGCATGTCGAGGTGTCCGTGAGCAAGGCACTGAACCCCTGAAGGCTCCACGAGCACCAAGTGGTGGGTGTTCACTTCTCCTATGCAATAGGCACGGTCAAATCCAGAGAATTGCAAATCCCCCTTACGGGACTGACAAGGGAACAATTATTCTTATTATTCTTATTAAGTGATCAAATATATGTGTGTGTCAAGACATCACCAACTTATATTCAAGGGTCAGTGCAGCAACAGAATAGGCATGAATAACTATGTTGGCTGGTGGTGAAGTTTGCCAAAGCAGAAGGATGAGAAATAGAGATATATAATCTTGCCCACCAAACAATCTCACTGTCAAGTTGTATGCAAACAAACACGTTTTTGTGTCTGATAATTTTAAGAGAACAGCTGAATACATCTGGTATGCACCTCAAGTTCAATACCATTTAGAATGACCATTACGGATGGTTCCATGATCTAATGTCACAACATATCCAAATAAATACTAAGAGCTTTAAAGTGCATTCTACATAGCTGACCTTTAAAAACGCCACATTTAGTTTAAAAGAGTTCTATTATATTTCATGCATGTTAAATTTACCCAATATCCATAACACCTCAGAAAATAATTCAAATTTTTGGAAGAGCCACACCGCATTCACAAACTATGCATGAGTTCCATACAACACCCTTCAATATACTGATAATAAAGTGGGTTGGTTTGAGACTTTGTGTAGATGACCAGTAAATACCCCCCCCCTTTCTGTTCGCAATGTTTCTCACCTGCTTCCCTCTTCTTGGACTTGATCTTTGGCTCAATGTCAACCAACAGGGTATCCAGTGGCAGGCTGTCAGGCAAGATGAAGTAGCGTATGTTGTTGCCTCGAATGCTGAGAGACTCCAGCTGAGTGGGCTCCCGGTTCTTCAGAGTCATTTTCACTGCCTTCAAGTGGGTATTCATGCTTACATCCACACCTAAAAGGAGAACAAAGAGGGATATTGTCTGTACTTTAGAGCATGTAAGGAGGTATTACATTGTGGCTATTTAATTCAAATGGCATTGGAGCAGAGCAGTATAGAATGACAAGATTGTGCACACACACACACACACATTGTAAATGTCCACTTTGATCAACATCAGACTCCGTCAATTTCGCCATACATTAAGAATACAAGCACCCCCTAGGCAAGAGTGCATGGCAATAGCATCTTACGTTACTTATCTATTAAATTAAGTTACCAACACCTTAATATCGCAAGTGTACTTTACAGCTTGAGAAAAAGGTTGAACCTGTATTTGATAACCAAACAATTTGAAACCTCACAAGGTCTGAGAAATCTAATAATGGCCACATTACCTGCAGTGTGTATGTGGCCAGTGTTAACTACGAAGTCATGCTGCCATGTGTTGTGTTTGAGAATAGTTCAAATTGTAGGTCAGTCAGAACTGGACTAGAAAATTTAAAGAGCTCCATAATCATGAAGTCCCACCTGTAATTGTCCCATGGACCTGAGTGCCATTCTTGAGTTCAATGGTGACCGTCTCATGGCTGAGTTTCATCAAAAACCTGTAAGTCATGACAAACTGGGGTTATGCTATTGGATTCAACATTTTCAAACTATCTCTAATTGCGGTTCACAAAAAAAGATGGGAATCGGTTCAACTGGATCAGAAGTTTATTCAGAAACGTTTCGTCACCCTAACAGACGACATCTTCAGTCTGAGCAAATTGCAAGCATTCCCACCTTATAAACAGTACATCGTTGCCAGAAAACAATAGGCTGGGTTCGTATGCAAGTTGGGTAATCAAGTGCACCTTAACTGACAATGAGTATCATTCACAAAGGAGTGGGGGATATTTGCTATCACGGCATTGTAAGACGCCAACAGATGTACTCTTACGTTCATTCAAATAAGACGCTCACTGGTCAGCACATACGGCTAGTTATTCCTTTACAATCAAAACAAACCATACAAATTAATTATTTGTAGTTTACTCATGTTTTGCAATCAAACGCAGGAGAAACACATTAAACACCGAGACTTAAGACGTAGGGTGGCATGGCTAAGTGGGTAAAGCGGTCGCCTATCGATCGGGAGGTTGCAGGTTCGATCCTCAGTCCTGCAGATAAGCGTATCGAGGTGTCATTGAGCAAGACACTGTTCCCCTAACTGCTCTGCCGTGATAGAATGGCGACCTATACAGGTTGTACCCCGCCTTTCACCCAATGAGAACGGCGATAGGCTCCAATTCCACCGCGACTCGATTTAGGATAAGCGGTTGAAAATGGATGGATGGATAGATTTAAGACGTTATTTATCTTGATTTAATACCCGACTCATGTATTGGTACATTAGACAAGCCACAGCAACAATAAAAAAACGGGGCCATTGTTAAGGTAAGTTCGCTCGTAAAGGATAGAGAAGCACTATAATATAATGGATAGTTGCCTATTGATGAAATCTGCGTAAACTACACATTTTACATAACATAAACCACTGACCTAAGATACATCAAGTAGCCTCTATTCATTTTGAATTATTGGCCTAGTGTTGCTTCCCGCCTCAAGCCCATTCTCTATTGAAATCTAAATCCATCCAGTAGCATCGGCTGTTTTCACTTATCAAATAAGATGGCATCAAACAAATGGTTATTTTTTACCAACATTTACCTGACAAGTTTCATGATGGGGACGACTTGAATGCACAAATCCTCCACCGAAAGACAAAAATTACAGCGCTCAAATACCAGGAGCGGACGCTGCTGTGTGTAATACGTTTCAGTCGCACATCTTCTACGTCATAATTAGGCGAGAAGTTAATATGCTCACACTGCTACCTGCCGGTGGACTGACCGCATCGCAGCCAAGTCACACTAAAAGTAGAGTAGTATCATTGGAGACTATAGACCTTACACACCAAGACAGGTTCAAAAACACTAGCAAATTCATCAAACTAGTAAACTGGTAAAGTTTACATGTGTATTATTTTTGTAGCAAATAAAAAAGTGAAATGTATAATGTTTTTTTCAAGGTTCTCATCCAGCACCCAACCCCCCAGATCCCATTTTGGGAAAAGCATTATCCTAGGGACTGTTTGAAAAAATCTCAGAGTAAATCAGTTTTCAGTTCTTTTTATTGAGAGTAGACTTTGCACTGACACTTTCATTTTCAGTATTGACCAGACATCAAACCTTAACTCCTTTCAAATGGACTGATTGGGAATGTATCAAGTAGAATCTATGAAAGTGCAATTGAATTTTATGAATATTTTAATTATTTGGTGTTTGATTGCAGAGATATGAAAATCAGATGAAATACAAAAAATGGCACAGCCCCTTCCACCGATGATACAAATTGAGTGCAAATTTAAAAAATATATATTAAAAACAAAATTAAAAACAAAACTTGGAATATATAAACTGTGCAACATCCCCATATCTTACATTTGAACTGAGAATTAGTGTCAAAGCATAATAAAGCACAGGTTTGCAAAAAATAAAATTGGGAACCAAGAAAAATAAAAACACAGACTCAGTGTCTCAACCATCAATCCTGTTGCACCATAACACCATCAAATGGGCAGAGTCTAATACAAGCAGCCCTTGTATTAAAGACTTCATGACATCTTAGCAGTCAGCACAGGTACCTCTTCAATATGTATACATCTCTATCTTGCTCCTCTAGTGAGGAGACAACAAGGCTTCATTTCAGGACTATGCCAAGTGATGTCAATAACACAACACCCACATGCAATTTCGTGGATCACGCAAAACCTGTACATATTTTTTTTAAATGAAAATGCACTTCTATAATTTCCCATTACAGCTTAACCAAAGCAATGAATTGGTGGATGCATGTTTGATTGCATATCACATCCTGTTCAATCGCTTGCTTCAAATTGGTAGTTTGTCTGTTTAGAGGGAGAAACAAATTCAGTGAAAAGCAGAGTTTGTGTTTTGAATATCTGTCACTATAATTTCATACGGAACATCAATGCTTGCTTTACCAAAACACACACACACACACGCACACACACACACGCACGCACGCACGCACGCACATCCTTAAACACTAATTGTTCCCAAAGCACCCTAGTGGGTTAAACACAAAAGGCAGTAATTTAGATTTGACCACTCGTGAAGGAAAGATTTGAGCCTTACAGTTTAAGATGGAGGTAGTACAACTACCCAAGAATCAAATGATACATTACAGAGCCATATAATGACAAAACTAACAAGAAAATTGCTTCTTAATAAAACTAACGCAAAAGTTACTGTGGTAGTGAAAAAAAATATATTCTTGCAAATTTTGATTTTCAGCCTTTAATCTTGTTTAGTATTTATCAAGTTAAAATGTGCTTGCCAGTGAAGCAAACTGGCAAACCAATGAATATTGCTTCGCAGTATTTACGTCTGGGCTGCAAGGAACTGAGTGACTTAAACAAAGGGGATGACAGCTAAGAAAGAATGTGCATCTTCAACCCCAGCGAACACTGAGTGTACACAAACAGTAGGGACACCTGCCCTTTTCTTGAAAAAAAGTGACCATGGGGATTCAGGTACACTTTCAAGGTGAACATTCTTTGACTTTCAGTGTGGAAAAGGGGGAAGAAACAAGTGAAGGAAGCATTTTAAGGCTTACTTTAATGAAGACAGACTGTGTAAAGGATGGAGAATGGGAATGATGAAAATTATTGTGACAAAAAGGTTGAACCAGTTCATCTGGATACAGTGTTTATTGGAACATTTCATCACTCAGACAAGTGAGATATGAGCAGTGAAATATTTCTTCCATTGTATCCAGATGAACTAATTCAACTCTTTTTTGGATTTCCTTAGTATGCATAAAGACATTATCTTAAGTGCCTTTGAATGGGATGCGATGGTCTAAGCCAGGGCACCTGGGTTTTCTTAATATCCATCTAAAGGACATCCAGCAACCAGTAGGCCAGTTTATTGATGGAAGCCGTGAAAGGTGGCTGAAATACTGTGCAGAATAGGACCAGGGTAGTTAGTCAACTGTTGTCAGTACAACAGTTCAGTATAAAGTTGGCACTGAAAGATGTATTAGATGCACAACACGTCCCCCTTCGACACAACTGCACTTCATCTGACAAGGTTAAAAAGAGAAAAAAAAATCAGCAAAAAAAATTAAATAAAAAAATCAATCGGCAATCAGCAGCAAGTGCTGATTACTATGGAAAGAAGGTTGAGAAGCAATTGATTGGCCTGCTGAGTTCTGTTTCCTGCTGATTGAGGACCAGGATGTGGCAAAAACCACAGTTAAAAGCGACCATAATGGTGCCTGTCAACATGTCTGCAATGGTGGTGGTGCAACAGCGTGGGTGTTATGACAGTGGGGCTCCTGAGAGTGGAGCAACACCACATCATATCTGATCACCATTGCCTATCAGATTGCAGCCCTTCATTGGAGCAATCTGTCAATCTGCACATGTATTGTTTTCAGCAGGTGGGGTAAAATTGTCCAGGACTGGCTCTATCAACATGACTTCAAATTCAGCTTAAAGAAGTATCTGTTCCAGAAGCCAGCTGTCATTCCAAACGAGTGACTGTAGAGTGAGATGGAACCAGGTATTCAAAGTAAAGATCTACTCCATCCAGCCTAACACTGGAGTCAGCATCTCACAATAAATGCCACAAAGAATGGAGGCAGCTCCAATGGCAAAACTGGGTCTATTGTAATGTTACTAAGATGCCCCTGATGTCTTGTACACTCAGTGTTTAACAACACTCACATTAAGAGGGCTGTGTTGTAAATTCTCTCATTAGCAATTCTACAATATATAATTTGAATGTCTTTATAAAAAAGTGACAGCAATAATAAATATAATTAAATTAAACATCACTTAAATATGATTAAAATAAAAGGCACAGTTCCAAAAATTTGATCCTCATGAATTTGAAAAAATGAATTAAGAGATAATAACCAAACCTCAAACATCTATCCTACAACTACTATCAATAGCACACTGTTGTAGACATCAATAGTGGAAAAGATATGAAGCAAATAAACCCAATTTCAAATAGTGCCAACATAGTCAGCGTACCAAAAAGCCTAATACCCATCCTTTAACACCAGTTTCTGATTTTGACATCAGACAACTTAAATGTTGAGGTTGATAATTCATAAACTTCATCCATGGGTGACAGCTGTTTTCTTGGAGTAAGGCTAAGGGAAAGCTGTTTGGAATGGGCAGCACCCAGTTCAACTCTCCGTGGCTCTGCTAAAAATGTCCTTAAACAAGATAATAAATCCCTATTAGTGATGTTCTCCAGCTGACCCTGTACTCTTGACTTCCCTGTATTATGGGGAGAGCAAAAGAAGACAATAATTACAATAATAATCTCACAAATGTAAAGATGAACTAAATGCACTGGCAAAGTGGAAAATGATCAGAGCTGCGACTCCACTGATGCTTACAGAGCAGAAGAGATAGCATTCCCTTTCTCTCAGCCTGCCAAAAGTAGAGCTCCATAGTGGTTCGACTCTCTGTCATAGCAGGCACAGTGTGCAAGGTCCAAAATTGGAATTAGTCCCTGTGATTGTACAGTACGCTATGTCAGCTCTATGGTTACAGTTGTCATATCTTGGCCCTTGGAGCTTTTATAGGGCTCATGGTTGGGTGGGAGTGGTAATCAGGGGTTTGGCCGTTGTGGACCGTAGTTAACGCTTGGAAAAAAGTTCAAGAGGCAAGTTTGGAATTCGAAGTGATCAGCACCAAAGCGTCACCCATGATAAATGACAAGACCAACTCAAACACAGGAGGAAGTAATAATAAATAAAATGAAAATAACATGTTTTAGTGTTGTGTCTGTGTGAGATATCAGTAGCTTTTCACTGATCCACTCTCAGTTCTGAACACTGGTTTGAGTGTCGAAGAATGATTTGTCAGTTTCCACGCTGCTCATATTATCTTTACTGGGCTAAGCGTTTAAGATTTTACATCTTCTCTACATATAGTAAAATACATACAGCAAACTCTAGTCCCAAAGAACTAGATTTTCCTTGAGGTGTTACTACCCCAACCTTTTCTTCTTTTCCACCTCAACATTTTTTGACCTCTCTTATTCTTTCTTCTTTTATTCTATCTTTTTATTCACTTATTCACCAACTTCTTTACTTAACTAAACCCCCCCCCTCTCTTTGATTCTCTCTCTTTTTTGTCTTGGTAAATCCAAGTCATACTAAGTGTACTTGCTCCTCCCACTCCTCAGGTGATGAGTCCTCTGGTGACTGAAGGTATTGGTTTAAGTCTGTTTCTCTAGTCAGGGATGTGAGAGCTGGGCCATCTCCAGGGTTGGCGTGAGAGCGTGGGTGTGTGTCTGCTTCGTCCAGCGACAGGTCTGCCGCACACCCTGCTCCCACACACTCCTTGTGAGCCTCCCTGTTTTCCAGCTCCAATGTCGTGGGCCTCCAGGTTCCTGGGGCCTCCATAGCTCCAGTGGAGAGGGAGGGACTGGTTGTCCCTCCTTTCGTCTCAGGCTCCCCCTCCGAATGCTGCCATACCAGTGCTGGGGTGACCTCCCTTGAGGTCTGGCTGTCTGACCCAGTCTCTGTGACAGTGTCAGGTGAGGAGGTGGTCTCTGTGGTGGGGGGTGAGGGGATGAGGGCCAAGCTCTGAGGGCTGTTCTGGGGATTAATGTTATGGTTGAACCAGGCCATGATGTTGTCCAGCAGCTGGGCACTAGCCGCCGGGTCAAGTTGCTCCAGGCTTTGGGGGTCACTGGGAGTGAAGGCACCCCCAGGGGGTATCACTGGTGACAGTAGGAGCTCTGGCTCCAACTCCAAAGAGGGGAGGCACAACTGGGTAGGGGGCAGGGGAGCTGAACAGAGAGTATGTTCAAGTGTGTAGGGAGCTGTGTGTTCAAGGGTAAGTGAGCTAAGACATTCAGTGTGAGAGATGTAAGAGCCACTGTGATTTGGGGTGCGCTCATAAATGCCTGTGCGATCCAGGTTATAAGTATTGGGACAGCCAGGATTTGGAGTGTGCTGAAGTGCAGAGGAGCTTATGTTTTCAGGCTTTAAGGAGTAAGTACCTTGGTGGCAGTGACTCTTTTCCTGGCTGTCATAACTTGGTTCTGAGCTTAGACTGACAGCGATATGGTCAAGGGAATATGGGGCAGTTGGTGCAATTGGATCTTGAACATGGCTGTAATCATTGTTATTCAGTCCTCTGGTGTAAGGAGCGGTGAGCAAGCTATGGTCAAACGTGGGGTGTGAGTATGGCTGGTTCTGTGTATGGGTGTCAAAGGTGTTTGCGTCGAGGTCATAGGGAGTGGTAATATCCCCTAGCTTCATAAGGCTGTCCCCAAGCTCCAGCAGCTCTGCACTGAGGGATGGAGGAGGAGGAGGGAGAGGGAGGGGGTTGGTGGATGATGGGTGGGGAGCAGAATCTGTCCTGACAGGGGGGCGAGGTGGATCCAGGATGGAAGGGGGCAGGGAGGAACGTCTGCCCCTTAGAGCACCGTCTGTGTTGTGGGAGTCTAAGGCAATGCCCCCGAGCTCCCCTCCAAGACCTAGCCTCCTCTCCTGTCCTCTGTCTGTCACTCTGTCGGGCTCTAGCCTTTCATCCATCCCACCCTCCAGGCTTCTCTCTCTGCGGGACTCCTGAAGGGACAGCTGGATGGCAAGCAGAATGTTTGGGTCATCTTCATCCAGGGAGCCAAGTGGACGCCTCCTACTCTCACTCCTCTCTGGGCCTTCTGGAACAGCACAAAGGTCAAAAAGCCACAATCAATGAGGACACAAAAAGTTTGGTAGAATAACTGCTCTTTGTGTGCTCACACAACACAAGAGCCATATAGCAAACGTATAAAACATTTTCACTTATCACACTGCAGTTATGCAAGTGGACTAAAGAACTTTACATGACATACCTATATCCTTTTGTCATCACCTCCTTGGGTTGCGTCACCCTAGATTTGACATTGATTGCTTTGTAGACATGCATCTGATATCAGCGTTTTTCAGTTAGACAGGTAGCCTTTTATTGATATTTGAATTAATGGAAAAAAGAAGCTTCAGTTCTTTTCCACTATAATGATATTATTATGGCATTACTACCAGCAAAATAACAGCAAGTCAGCATTTTTATGAGTTTTTTTTTTTTTTTCCAGTTGACATTTTATAACTTTGTCGGACTAGGTTTCAGTTTATAACTTGGTCTCCTCCTCTCTTCCTATGAGCTACCACAGATCATTTTTTGCGGTTCTGATAATAACTTGCTGGAACTTCCTGTAACTGGTCTGAAAGTCTAAACCATCTAAAAATTGTTTTCACACTAGGAATGAACTAAACCATGGTTCAGTTTGATCAGGATATAGAGCACCTCTTCTTGTCAGACAAAGGTTGTGCTGTTTGGTCCAGACTGTGGTCCAGGGGCTTTTGACCTCTGTTTTGGATCAAACTGATAAGTTTGAATGTCCAGACCAAACAAGGTAGGTGTGAAAGTGCCCAAAGACTACCTAAGAGAGGTTTTAACCACCCCCAAATTGTGACCATATCAATATGGAACTCAGCCAATCCTATCCTAACCTTTATATCAATATTACACAGGTGGTGAGGACATTGTGTGTGCTAGGCTTTGGACCTGTACTGTCACTCCTCCTGCTGGTCTCTGGTGTATTGCTGTTGCTCCGGAGGCTGTGCAGACTCAGCATGTCTCCTCGGCGCCGCTGTCTGTGTCTCCTTCGGTACTGGAAGTCAGCATACTCCTGTGAAAAAAGCAATTTCTCATAAGTTTGAGATGGGCGGTGGTAATAGTGCCTCAGATATGTGCTTGGTCAGCAAACAAAAAGTTTAGCCCATACAAGTGGACAAAACAGCAGGAAAGTGGCATTTGGATGTTTACAGTGGAGGTGATGCCAGGTCTCTGTGCATATGTTACCTGTGTCTGCCTCTCTCTCTGATCACCTCCCAGGATAGAGTGACGACTCAGCATCTTAAAACACATAGCAGATAGGTCAACTATGGCCTTTGACATGTGCATGCCCATTACTTGGTACAGAGGTGGGCTGCTTAACCCGCATTTTGGGAAAGAGCATCAGCTTTGGTGTTAAAGAAACAATAAAGCATAGCTAAAGGTTAGCGCGTTAGGGTACAATGTGATAACACAAGCTGGTCTTACCTCAGGAGAGGCAAAACCCAGGTACTCCCAGTCCCATGACCCTCCGGGGTAGCTGAAAACACACAAGAACATTTTATGATGCTCTGGTAGTCAAATAGTTACATGGTTAATGGCATCTACATAACCAACAACATCCCTAGCATGAGTCTAGCTGGTGACCCGTCTCTCTCCCGTTGTTTCCTCTCTGCCACTTGACTATCAATGCCCCCCCCAAAAAATATCAAAGAACATTTTCTCACAAAGCAATACTGGATATGGATGACTCAGTACTCCCACTGGATACCCTTCATTCTATCCAACTTTTCTCTGATTTTTTTTTCCAGCTCCTTGTGATTTATCATTGGTCAGTGTCTGAGGCAAAGCTTTATAACATAGGCATATATGAAACCAGCATCCAATGTAGAAATGAGTGTGTATGTTCATACTTTCTGCGGGGAGCCTCCGGAGAATCATTAGGGGCCACACCCCGAGCAACAGAGGCTAAGAACTCCTGTCTCTTCTGCTGTACCAGGCGGGCTGCACTCATTATCTTGTGGCAGGGGGTCCTCAGGTAGGGACGGTTCACCTTCTGAGCCAAATCCTCCACCACCATCTCCAGGTCAGTCTAAATATACACACACTCTATAGGGTCAATTTTATCTGTTAAGAAAAAAAGTCCAAGTCAAAAATGTGTTTGCAGAGCCCTGGGCTTTGTACATTTTGAACAAGTATGAACTATAGATTAAGTTAACTTCCAATAGTTGGATGAAATTCAAAGCAAAGATTTTCCATATGAAAGCCTTTAAGAAATTATTTTATTTCAGTAACTGCTATATAATTTATAATATGTGACTGGAAAACAGAGCTCCCATCACAAAATGATTCCTTCCAGTTGCCAGATTGTGAGAATAAGTGAGGCAGTTCCTGTACCATACAATACTGACATACCACTCACCTACAGGTCTTTTTAATGAGATAGTTTTAATGGAAATGAGACATGTGAGATGTATCTAGTTTTACCTGCATGAGCTCAAAGATCTCTTTCTGTGTGCTGCCTTGTTGCAGGAAGAAGCCATAGGGGTAAGAGCACTTTAGCACACGCCGAGTCTTCAGCAACTCACACACACCATCCTCAATAAACCGTGTGTCTGGAGGAGTGCCCTCACCTAGATGTGCGCGCACGCACACACACACACACACACACACACACACACACAAACAAATAAACCCACAGTAGCCCCAGGTCCTTTGTCATGCTCAGAGCCAGTGAAAGCAGGTCAGTCAGTGCTTGTTTGCTCGTCCTCATTTTAGCGATATTTATTTTCAGTGTCACTTCAAGTCAAGTGATCCATACCAGGCTTAGGGTGTGATAAGTCTGTGTCAAATGCTGCAGCTTTGGGTGTCTAACTGCACACCATGCAACGTGACAGTTACACCACATTATTTAAATACAATCAGTTATATTTTATTACATGCCTTAAACAATTAACATAATGCATTTCATTCTACATTAAATATGCAGTATTCTTTGGCAGTAACAAAAAGGCTATATAAAAAATTTGCAGGACAGATTTAAGCTAGAGACTCATAAACATGTAAGCAGGTTGCAGGATTATTTATTTTACTGGATTTGCTTGAGGATGAACAAAAACAAGAGAAAAAGGAGGGAAACTGAGTGTAGAAAAGAAAGGAATGTATCCGTTCTCATGTCACTGATGGAGATGTCCTAATCCCCATGATCTAGCCATTCAATATATAGATATCTATAAACCATCTATAAATGTGACCAGTCAGCCAAAAATGATGATTATTTAATGACATGACATAAAATAAAGTTTATAAAAGTTCCTGTTAATATAAATCTTGCTTACATGTGTGTGAATAAAAAACAATATTTTGTAAGTTGTCAGTTTTGATATGATATGGGAAAGCTATATTTTGTCATTGTGCATAAGAAAATTGTGGAAACGAAGGCAGTAGGGCAGTGGTATTCAGTTTTATTCCATTAATATGTAGGTATTCTTTCCAACCCAACACTACACCAACTGACTTCACCAATTAGAACCTATTTCTGATCTTAGTTGTGGTAATCAGTGAGATCAGATGGTGCAGAGTTGGATTGGAAAGAAAACCTGCATATATGTGGCACATACATATAAGCATCCCTTTAGCCACTGGGAAGACTTTAGCACACAGTTGCTTAGGTGCTGACAAACAGGTCATGACTTTCAACACAGTCTGACACAATTCCTCCCAACAAGTACAGAAACCATGCAGGCGAGACTTACGGCCAATGAAGGCTCTGCTTAGCTGCTCCATCTTCTCTTTGGCTGTTTTTAGCAGTTTCTGCTCCAACTAACAGAGGACGAGAAGGCATGTCAACTCCTGTGCAGTCATCAGTTTGATCATCTGTATACTTTCACAACAAACATAACAGCTATTCAGCAGTTAAATCCACCAGTGCATAAAAATCCCTTCTTAGCACAGCCCCTGTAACAATACCGTGTTACCTTGTAGCTGTGTTCGTGATTCTTGAAGCGAGTATAGTAGTGCATGAAGCGGTCCAGTTCTTGAAAACTCTTGTGCTTCTTTTCTGCCTGTAACAAACAACAACTTGAGTTAAAAAGCCGTATCTGTGTGTGTGTTTCTGTTATGGATGTGAACATCTGCTTCTTTATGACCACGCAAACATGGGTTTTGATGAATAAGTGTGGAGCAATGTTTTTCTGCTTGGCATGTACATTCAAAAGAACATGTTTTCTCTTTGTGCGTACCTCTACAGTCATCTCCTTAGACTGCTCCTCCAGCTGTTGGATGACCTCATACCGGGTGCAGCGGTAATAGCCTCCAGTTGATGAGCTGTGCTTCTTCCATTCCTCCAAACAGATCCAGCAGAAATCATACTTACACTGAGAAGGGAGAAGACAATGTGAGACCAAGAAAGAGGAGAAAGAATACAAAGGAGTGGGTCTAAAGTAATTTGATACAAGTCATTCTTATAATACAAGCTAACAAAATCCATGTTGCAACAAACTCAATTTAACCAAGAATAAAGTATTACTCAGATATTGAATTATTGATTATCATATTATATACAACGATATATTTGTAACAAATAAAAAAACAACTTGGAGGTTAATTTACATGACTTCAATCATCTTTAAAGCATTGTTTTGAGAACAGATTTTACGGGGTCCTCTGGTGGCATAGGGGTTTAAGACACCTATGTTCAGCACATCTCTGCGTCATGCAGTTGGATGTTTTAATCCTGGCTGCGCCGTTTCCAACCACAGCTGGAGGTCCATAGTTAGTGGGGTATAATTGGCTAAGCCTCACATGGGTATAGGGTTTAGGTTGGATAAAGCACTCTAGGTTTGCTAGAGTCCCCCTCTGGGTCGTCCGGGTGCTCGCGGTTAAATTAAGGGAAAGTACTCTGCTTCATTCTCCTCTGACAGCCAAGCACTGTGCTTTCCCTGCGAGACCGTGATGCGCAAAATAACGAGGGCTAGTCATCACGTGACTTGGAGGACTCACATGCTACGGCCTCCTCCTTCCTGTCGACGTTCTAGAGGGGTATCAAAGTGACAGATCCATCAATAGGCAACTCGGGGAATTCGGGTGGGGGAAAAAAGGGGGGAATAAAAGAAAAAAAAGAACAGATTTTAGCCCATTAGCAATTGGTTGTATGTCTGTGTACCTTGGCACACTGCATGTGGTTGCAGCCCTCATTCTTCTGAATGGGTGACTTGCAGTTGGCACAGGGTTTGGAGTTGGTCAGTAGCCACAGGCAGTTAGCAGCATCCTCGTAAGCCTCACTCACACCTACCACTGAGGGTCACACACAAGTGGGCACGAACATACAACATACTTTAGCAGCATCTTGATAACCCCCCATAGAAACATCTCACACACATTTAGCAAACGTCAAAGATCTGGATATACGCCACCAAAATGAATTGCGCACAATCTGCATATCCTGGGGGGTCCCCACAGCTGTCCACTGGAAGCCTTATTTTCGACATGGCGCGATTTGATATAGCTCCTGATAAAATCACAAACTACTGTATACACACTCAACATATGACTTACACTCCTCTGGCTTCATTTCTGTGACTTTGTGGAGCCAATTCCTCCATGTTTGACAATCACATGGCTCATGGGCCTCACCAAGGCATTCCCTATTGGGAGGCAACAGCAGAAGACAAACAGAGAGGAGAAAAACAATGAGGGGGCGAGAGAGCAAAAACAATGAGGAAAATGGAGCCCCAGGCTCAGATTACAAACACACACTGAAGCTAAAGCACAAGAGTACACAGGTGCGTGTAAATGGTATGTGTATAATGTAAAATGTTTAGCAATGAACAGTTGTGGCTTCTGTGGGACACAAAAAAAACAGTTGTGGGGGACAAAGAAATCCATTTGGTGTATGGGTTTCTATGTGTACCAGCAGAACAGGTGTCCCTTTCCACAATCCACTGCTGGAGAGGGCAGCAGGGGGAAGCTGTGAGGGTCACTGTCTCCAGGGCCTGGCCTAGTCAGCCGGACTGCCCTCTCACAACGCACTGCAGGACACCAACGAATGGCAGGGTTGTTCTCCACAAAGGCCTGGAGGAAATGGGAGGAAGGAATGAATGGAATGAGTAGGTGATGAAAAGTGAGGGAGAATAAGAGTTATGGCATAACAGCAGACAAAGGGAAAGGGAAAGCAAGTGAGAGTGAGTAATGAAATGAAAAGAAAGGAGGAAAGAGACAAATGCATGGATCAACAGAGGTGAGAAAATCAATTAGATAGGGATGGAGAAAGTGGGATAGAGGGTTAAGAGAAATTAATTAGATATATGAATTAGGAGAACAGAATAAAAACAAAAAACAGCCCAAGTATGTATTCCTACCTTTATGTCAAACTGTAGGTACCGTTGGTCCATCTCTCTTGACACTACGCTCTCTATCACCTGGACCGGCACCAGCTGATAGCAGTCAAAGGCTGGGCAGAAGATGTTGTGGGCCTCACCCTCCTGGATTTTTACATTAAGAAACCTAAGACCAAAACATACAAAAAAAGTAGACACACATTCAAATATACTGGAACCTTAATATGCACATACAAATACACGTACAAACACACACAAGTCCCTACCCTTCCCAGCAGGCCCTGCAGAACTCATGGCCACAGGACACATCCACTGGGTCCTCAAACACTGAGATGGAGCACAGACAGATCCCACACTTCAGGGAGACAAAGCAGACATACATGATATATTATATCCAAGTTAAGTAGTTGAGCAGTAACACTTCAAAGGTTTAATGTTAAATTTTCATCAGTAAAGATTAAAAAACATCACCATGTCTATATCAGCTCTATATAAACCATATGCTGAATACCACAAAAAAAGATGAATCAGTTCATCTGGACATGTTTACTGAGAGAAATGTTTCATCATTCATACACGTGACATCTTATATGAAACCATTATTGATGGTTTCATGTCATCCATGTGAGTCATGAGACGTAAACATTGTGTCCAGATGAACGGATTCAACTTTTTTGTGATTTACTTACCTGGATTATTGAGCATGCATAAAGACATATGCTGAATATTATTATCCAAAGTTCCAATGCATCTGTTGATTTCATAATCAAATCCAACCCATCTGTCTTTGATTCTTTGGTTTATACAACCCTCAGGGGTTAAAAAGTGCAAGAGACGACAGTAGAAAACAAAAGCAAAAATGTATTTGGCTTGCATCTGTGCAACTGTTATGCAATGGCTTGCCATACATTACCTTTTTTCAAGTGAAAGAAGTAGAAATGAAATACTTGCTAAGAAAATGGTAAACTTGCTACTCCAGTTTCCACCTGTAAACCTGTCCTTGAAACACTCATTCACACACAGTTCATTCTGGTCTATAGACACACAGGGTGGTTAGAATACCCTTGCACATACCACTTCTCTAGAGCTATTTATTTTGTAAATGATAAGATTAATAATTTGCTCTGACATACAACTTTGGTAATCCGAAAAGGCATTTATATAATAATATGAATGACTAATGATACTTTCATGTACTATACTATAAAGCACTTTTCAAAATCCAAAGCTACAACGTTCTAGACAAAGATACTGTTTCAAAAACATCAGTCTTAGAAACTGATATAAAAGATGACATTAACTTGGTAAGCTTGATTTCCTAAGGCAGGTAGACAGACTGAACTCGGACAGGGAAAACATATGCTGTAAATGTGTTCCAGCATATTTAGGACATATGCTCAAAAGGGAAACTAAAATGATCTTTTCAATTTACACATCACACCTACGTATGATGATATTAACTAACTTACAATAACCCCAGAAAAGCCAATTTACTGTATTTGGTGGCCAACTATGGAGAATTTCTTCCATTTAGGCTGACCAGTAATGTAATGTAATGTAACCAGGGTTCTCACCATGGCCAGCCCCTCCTCCCCGGGGGTGAGGCAACTGTCGGTAGGGGAAGTGAGTGTGAGCGTGAGGGGTGAGCGGGGTGTCCTGGGGGTGCGGGGCGATGGCAGCGTGTCCCAGGCATTGTAGCCACTGGGTGGTGGGGTGGGCATGGCCACACCCGAGCGCTGGCAGCAGCCCTCGGCATCTGACATCCAGGCTTCTAGCAGCTTCTCCCTGTCCCAGTCTAAGAGAAGGGAGAAGTTAAAAACATATGCAGACGAGCTGGAAGAGAAGCACCTGTAAACAAAGGACAATCGGTACCAGAAGATCTTTCTACCTGTTCCTGTAAACATCCCTGTCAAGTAAAAATTTAAACCCCAGACTTCAATTATCCCACCTTTTAAACATCTGAAATTCCTCAATGAAGGCTACGTGTAATGAATTAATTGTCTCCTGTGGCACAAAACACACACCGTGGGCTCGCAGCAGGGCCTCCGCAGTGAAGAGGGGAGCCTGCAGCATGTCTGCCGTCTCCACAATCAGCATGTCCTTCAGCCTACGCAGATCCTGGAGTTTAAGTCCCTCATATGGCTGGAGGGACAAAGGGAGTGCATAGACAGATATAAGAGAAAGATAAGAGTGTGAGATAAAGGTCAAAGGAGGCATAGAGAGCAAGTGAGGTATACAACAAAGTAAATTAAATTAAGTAAACGAGGAGATAAATAAGAGATAAGAAAGGAAAGGAAAGGAGAGGGAGAGAGAGAGAGAGAGAGAGAGAGAGAGAGATATTTGGTTTAGAGGAGAGAGATCAAATCATGCAATCAGTGGGCTGCAGCCTCTGCTGGAGAGCTGTACCCTGTGTCCTCCGTTTAATTCGGACAAGAATAAATATCAAGCAACTTGGGCATGCAAGTGTTTGTGTGTGTCGGTGTGTTCACTTTGAACAGAATGTTTACATTAGCACATACAAGGAGGTTTTATAGGGGAAGTGAAGACATTTCCTCCTGTTCCCCCTAGCTAGTAAAAGGAGAGGGATTAGGTTCAGGCTTAGCATTAGAATTAAGGTTAGATTTAATTCAGGAATGCAGTGGTGAACATTGAGGTTATAGTCTGGGGAATAAATGTAGTCAATTGGAGGTCATCCTCCAAAGTGGATACTCCTGCCTGTCCCCTTAACTAAGGCAATATGAAAATAAATAAAGTTGGTTCTATAGGGGTATTCAGTCTTAAAGTTTTAAAGCTTTGATAACTAGTGTCTGCTGGCATTTCAGAGATCATAAGACATTATACCAGTAAATATGTTGAAGTAGCACGATTCATATGCTTTATAAAGCGGTCTCATTTTTCAATAACATTCCCTCGTTTCTGAAGACCTGTATAATGAGTACAAATAACTTCCAGTTATCTGTGAGTTCAAGCAGCTGACATCATTGAGACTTGATAAGAAGGGATGAGACATGACTCGCTGGTCTTTCTTAAATATTATCTAGAAGAACAAGCAGTTCCTTTTATAAGTACAAAGTCCTTATCTTACATAACTGCCTCATCTCAGAGGGAGTTTGAACTAGCCCGTGTGTGTGTTTGGGAATTATTAAAATTAGACTTGCTTTAATATCAAGTTATTTTCTACATTATAATACCCATTCTTTCTTCCATCAAAATGTCCTATCTCCTGGACAGGCGAGAGAGACCATGGCCATAGACTAGTGATCCATGTTGTATACTATCATATATTGTTTTATATTTTACTGATTGTAAAGCTCTTCAGGACTACCTTGGGAATTTGTGCTATAAAAATAAACTTGACTTGATGCAAAATAACAGTGTGTATGTGGGTGTTTGTTACCCACTTTTTAATCTTAGAAAACATTCAAATAGGCCCTTGGCCTGAGTACGACATCAGATGTGCATGAAACAACAGCAAAACTTATTTTGCTAAGTTTGCTTTACAAGGACACATCTGTAAAAATGCAGATAATAATTGATTGTGTGGGGATAATTCATTAAATTCTCTACATATCTTCCTGAACAGAATTGTAATACTTGGCAAGAATGACCAGAAAAAAATCCACTGACACAACAACTTAGCGGAGCAGCTAGAGGCCCATTTCACTCCTGCTTACCATCTATGGCATTCCACAAAGACAGTAGTACAACTCAATCTCCAACTTATGTCTGTGGCGGGAATAATCACGAGCTACTCAGATTATAGATTAATTACAGCTCCATCAGAATAGTAGGCTGTGTAGTAATGCACAGTTGTTGGTCTCACCTCTTTAAGACGGAGCAGGCCAGCGTCTGTGTTTGTGTTCTGGGTCGAGGCGGAGGAAAAGACCATCTGGGACTCCAGGCTGAGGGCCAGCTCTGTGTGTTGCTGCCGCTCAGCATGGTCGCATGGTGTCAGCTTGTCCTCGTCCTCCACAAACAGGTCTGCCTCACTCTGGATTAACAGCTACATAAAGAGAAAGAGTGGGAGGAAGATGGAAAGCCAAAGAGAAAGTAAAGGGTTGAAGTATGAAGGATTGTGAAGGAGAAGAGGACTGTGGACTCTATCTCAATTTTACCTTCAGAAGAGAGCAGATTCCTCCTGTTCACCTCAGACACACACACACGCGTCATACCATCATTATCTGATTTATCCCTTTGTCTTTTCTACCATAACTCTACCTTTCTCTCCCTCCTTTGGTTGGACACAC
>OMLC01041984.1:0-44925 GCA_900302585.1 Regalecus glesne
CTAACGTGGGAAAAGAAAGTCCACTGGGGGAACCAGTAACTAACACATTATGATAAGCCTCCCCCTCACACTTCTGGACTGTGTAGCCTCAAGGGTTAACTCCTACTTGAGTTCAAATAAAGGCAGGGGCCTCTGGTGGTGTAGGGGGTAAGACACCTATGTTCAGTGCATCTCTACATCATACAGTCGGGTGTTTGAATCCCAGTTTCACCATATCCAACCACAGCCAGAGGTCCATAGTTAGTGGGTCATAACTGGCTAAGCCTCACATGGGTATAAGGGTTAGGTTGGATAAAGTATTCTGGGTTCACTAGTGTCCCCCTCTGGGTCGTCCAGGCCTCTTGGTTAAGTGAAGGGAAAGTACTCTGCTTCATTCTCCTCTGACGGCCAAGCACTGTGCTTTCCCCACCAGACCATGATGTGTGGACTAGTGAGGGCTAGTGGTCATGTGACTTGGAGGAGACACATGCTACCACTTCCTCCTTCCTGTTGATGTTCTAGAGGGCATCAGAGAGACTGACCCAGTAGTAGGTCACTCAGGGGATTCAGGTGGGAAAAAAAGGCATAAAAAAGGGAAAATAATAATAATAAATAATAAAATAAGATAAGAAGAGTTATAATAAAGGCCTGTGACCATGTTGGATTGCATTGTGGCCAGAGTCCTGTGATCCCTGTGTGTATTTCAGCGATGCTGAGGTTTACTGCTGTTGCCCAGGTCCTAGGTTTGAATCCTGTCCTTGTGAAATTGTTCTACATTCAACCCATCCTTCTGTACAGGAGCAGTGAGGGTAACCGCAGCACGGTTCTTAGGGGGTTCAGTGTCTTGCTCAAGGACACCTCAACACACTGGGCCAGGGATCAAACCACCAATCTCCATTTACTAGATGACTGCCCGGCCTCCTGAGCTACGCCTCCCCTAATATGATAAACAAACAAACAAATAAACAAATACATCGACTGATGAAATAAATAAATAAACAAATAAATAAAAGGATCAATAAATGAAAGGGGAGCAGACAGGGAGGATGGTGATGGAGAGAAGTCACTCGGCTCAGCAAGCGCGGAGGAGCGAACTCAGACGTGTCACCCTGCTCGGTTAGAAACGCCATCTTATTACTAACACATCCTGCAGCACACTTCATCATATTGTCTTAAGAAGGCAATTGTACGGAAGGGGCAATTAGGACGAAGAAGCTGTGAGGTTGCCATTATTTTAGAATTTAATGACCAGGCAATACGGAGCTGGATGTAGAAATGAGGGCTACAATACTACAATTCTGCATAATCTGGCAGATCTAACAGCAGCCCCCCACACTGGCTTCCTTTTGCCTTGAATAAATTTACATGGAAAATGCATCCATCCCTAATTTATTCAGGAAAAATTAGAATATACATTACAAATATTTCCATACGTGACATCAGCGGCGTGCCGTTCGGCTTTTAATGACTTATTTCTTTGTATTCATGCACATGGATTAGGTTGTGCCACCTTGAGCAAGGTTTTGGCAGGGAGGAGATAAATAATTAAACACGGAGCTATACAATGACGCTTGCGTCCATTCGCTTTCTGTATCTGAGCCCGGCGAGCCACTTATTCCAGAAGAAATAAAGGAAAGCTCTCTGACCTATAAATCCTATAAATCTGGAGGACCAGGGCTGAGAGACTTTTTCATACGCGAGTGTTTGAGTGAGCGTGCACGTCCACATATGCGTGCACGTGCACATATGCGTGGACGTGCACGCTTAAAACCACAGTGTGTGTCACTTGCATGTGTAGTGGTTTGCAGCCAAGATGCATGGCTCTGGACACAACCCGAAAGCAGGGATTATTGACATGGATGCTCCACCATTAATAAGCTGCTGTATCCTTTGTGTTCGGGGGTCGCCGCCGCCGCAGTTAACTATAACTTGTCAAGGCTGCTCGAGCCGCACAATGCGCACCTCATGCATCTCCTGTCAGCAGGCATAATTCCTGGATGCTGGCACGCCGCTGATTTCTGCATAAGTGATGCGAGCCTTCTAGTAGAGTTAGGAGCACAAGTCTTTTACCATTGAGAGATGTTCATCATTCTTGATCTGGCTCTGTCAAGACCTGGTGTTTTAGTGCCTCTCACGATTAGGCAGAATTGACAGGCCAAGAAGGCAGTGAATAGCAAAAATGTGTGGAACTAAGGGGGTGTGGTGTAGGGTATAGGGTGAAGTGGAGTGTGGCCGCCATTTAATCTGCAATTTATCAGTTTAGGCTGCACCATGTAACATCAGGGAGATTACATTCCGGAGAGAAGGAGCTCTATCTTTCCTCCGTCCCCTCCTCCTCCTCCCCTATCTCCTCTCGCATGCCTCCTAATGTTGTCTGACAGTGGAAGGTGGAGGACGAAGAGGGAGGACCATCTTTATTGTCACTATTATCATTTCTGAAGCCCTTAATTAATACACAGTGTTGTGGACAGTGCCATGGCTAAGCGCTCGAGCTCCGGTCCCAGTGTGATGGAGCGAAACAGGCTCGCCACGGTGAGACAGAGTGGGCCTTTTCGGTCGCGGCTGCTTGTCGTCAAGAGAAGAAGTTGCGTGGTGTCTGAACGCACAAACACGAACACAGACACGCACGCATGGGGAAGAATTTCGCCCATCTTGTTGATTAGGAGCAATGGGTAGCCGTTGCACCCAGGGAGCAGTTAGGAGTTCTGTGTCTTGCTCAAGGACACTATAGTAGGCTTTATCAAGGAGCTGGGAATCGACCCGGCGACCTTCCAATTACTAGATGACCTGCTTTACCTCCTGAACCATGCTGCCTCTAAAAAAGTGACACACACGTGGCCCCTGACGCCGACACGTGACCTCTGATGACACTGACCCCATCAGACCGATCAACGCTTGACTGCCATTCTTCCATTGGGCCGCTTTATGTTTTCATCATTATTTATCATTTTTATGTATTTGAGTTTTTTCCATAGTGGCTAGTGGTCATGTGACTTGGAGAAGACACATGCTACCACTTCCTCCTTCCTGTTGATGTTCTAGAGGAGCATCAGAGAGACTGACCCAGTAGTAGGACACTCAGGGAATTCAGGTGGGAAAAAATTGGGATAAAATTAGAAAAAGGAAAAGAAAAAGAAGAAAAAGAAGATGCATAGCCCTGATGAAAAAACCCCAGCCTGGTTACGTGCTGCAGCTGATCCGTAGACATACCCCAGGACATTTTCATGCTAGCACATGCAGAGCAGTGTCCTCCCCGATCCCCACACTGCTGCTGAGAGCACAGTGTCTGAACACACAGTTTTCATTCTGGAGATCCATCTCGCTGAGGGTGAAAAGGCTGAATAGACAGTCAAGCTGAGATTTTGCCACGTATCCACACAACCAATACACTCAAAGGGGTCACAAGCTAAGTGATGTCATGTGTACCTTGTCTTGTGTTCCTGTGTCCAGAGCTGACATGCTGGCTGGTTAGGCTGCAGGATATGTGAAGAGGACACCTGACCCTCCTCTCTGATCGGGGCTGAGAGGGACAGCAGGAAAAGGATCTATTTCAGGCTGATCTCAACTTAGTCCAGATCCAAAGAAGAATGTATGGAGTGGCCTGTGGGCACAGAGAGAGACAGATAAAATTTGATGCTTTCAACAGACCACTGATGCTTCTGTGCTCTATGTCAAACTGGTATTACTGATCACTGACTGTCTGTTGTCTGGATTTGATGCTGTCAAACTTCTGTGCTCCACCCACCCAGAATCACTTTCAAAGCATAATCCGCAGCTAAGTGCAGATCTCACGCATCAGATTTTGCTAAATTTTTGGCCAAAATTTGCCGATAAATCTCCTTATTTTCACTTATGTTTGCAATAACGCAGAACGCTCGCATGCAGAATGTGAGTCCAGATGATCCGATGCAAATTATTTTGATTCTTCAAGCTGAACTCTTTCAGCATTTTTGCTAGCAGGCTGTGTAAATCACCATCTGCCACAACTTCGGGTATTGAGTTATATTTTTTTCCCCATAAATATTCAAAACTGCATTCCCCTGCTCAGTTGCTGCACAATTGAAATGGATCACAATACCGTGTCTTTCAAAAGCAAATTAAAATATGTTGGTTTTATTATAATCACATTACCGAAGCCCTGTGCAACCACATGACGTCATAATCTTTGCAGCACTGTATCTCTCTCCAGTTCTTACCCATCTCCCTCCTGATGAAGCTGCAGCCCCGGTGCTTTACGATCCCCTCCGGATGGACCGTAGTGTCCAGACCGGGCCATCCGGGCAGTTCTGATCCGCCGGCACACTGGTCCAGCCCCCATGTGCTGTGTTTTTCAACATGACACATAGTGCAGCTTGAGGATCAGAAGCGCTCACGTTTTGCCTCCTTGATTTCTGAGTTAATGCATTCGCCGATAGTAAAGCAGTTCCACTCACCTCTGATCACCCATAAGGGCGCCTCAGCTAGGAACATCTGTGCTGTTCCTGACACCCCTGAGAGGACGAGCGATCCACAGCACGTCGCCTCTCTCCGATGACAGAGAGCTTGATCCATCTTGAAAGGGGGATTGAACTCTCACAAGATGAAGACATGACATCCTCGGCTCACTCCAAGTCAGCGATAGGACAGCTTACTTGCAGATCGGGCATGTTGCCAGGGAGCTCTCCCGGGGTCCTGAATGCTGTGTGTGAACAGAGGCCGATGACACGGATGACATCTGGGGAAGCCCGTCACCTGTTGCTCAAGGACAGAGTAATCAAAGCGGGTCATACTGGGATGAGCGTGTGTGGACGATGTGACCGTCCGCTCAGCGTGGTGCCTGTACATGTTGTGGTTTTCACATTTGTCGAGGCCGCAGCGGGAGAGCCGGGCCCTGAAACTCACCCCCGGTGACAGAGAGTATCAGCATCAGCGGATCTTCAGCCCGGATCATGTTCCTGTTCCCACTGAGAGCCATGCCGAGGCTGCCGCGCCGCTGCAGAACAGCCACCAGTAAATGCTGCTGCCACCTTAGAGAACAACAGAACGGTTTAAAGGGCCACATGACCAAAGGCCGGAGACACTTGCTCTCCGCATTTAAACCCGTCCTACTGTAGAGAGGCAGGGACCGCGGCCGCCGTGCGGCGCTCAGGGAGCGGCTAAGGGGCTCAGTGTCCAGCTCAAGGACACCCTGACATGCTTTCTGCGGGGGGTGGGGATCGAACCACCGATCTCCGATTGCCAGATCTCCAGGGCTAGGCCGCCCCTAAGTATGAACGCAGCCCCTCAACCCCACCCCACTACCGCACATCACGCGGGCAAGATTCCCACATTCGGGGTAACTCACAGGGGTCAGAGGTCAAAGTGCGATGGCTCAGCCTCTCCCTGAGAGAACCACCTTCTTGACCATCCACCAGGTGGGCATGTGGAGTACAGGACATGAGCTCCACAGCAGCTTCGCACCGGCAAAACTGCGTCAACAGTTTGAACCCCACGGTGTGGGGAGGGACACGGACTCAGGCGGAGCTTGGAGGATTAAGGCCGGATGCTCTCCCTGAGATCCCGCAGTGGGTTCAAACCCGCAACATCTGGCTCGTCAAGTCTGAATATTGAATAACAACAACAACAACAACGATGATGGATTTTACCCTGTCACTTTAAGGGTGATGAATGTAATCGGCGCCCCTTGGGGCACTTTCATTAGATGCTGTATTTGACACCTCACTGACAATACCGCTTAATTGCAAACACAATGGTGGAAAGGCATGCACAGTAAGAGATGGAGTTTACAGTCACATTTATGCAAATGTGAGGAAGAGGCATGTGTAGTTGTACACCTGCACTTGTCGAGGTGCCGCAGTGCACGGGGTAATTGGCTGTTGACTGCTGCCATTAACATTCAATGGCTTAGATGCTTGCATCTAATTGTTGTTCCATGTGCATGGTTCAATTTGGTGTCACCACCCACTCTCCCTCTCCCCTGGGTGATCAGCCGTGCCTGTGAAAAGTGTTATTTTGTAACGATGCAAACATAACTTAAAGAAGGGAACAGTGAGCGCAGAGGAAAACTTGTAATTGACACCTTTGGCTAATTGATGTCGTTTGTGGTGAACAGTGAGAGAAAATATGGAGCAGGTCACGTGATGAGAATGAAGGACGCTTCCAGGGTTTCTGGTCAATGGGCATGAACTGAAGTGAAACCTACAATCATCTGTGAAACGATTTGCTTTTTTTTTCTCTTTTTGCTGCCCCCCCACCATAAATATTGGCTAATTTATTGATTTAGAGTTCAGGGGCTGCGGTAGCTCGGTGGTAGCGAGTGCGCTTCAGGAACTGGTAAGCCAGATGTTGCGGGTTCGAACCCACCGTAGGGTGTCAGGAAGGGCATCTGGCCTTAATCCCCCAAGCTCCATCTGAGTCCGTGTCCACTGTCGCAACGTGGGGACTAATCATGACATGTAAAAACGGACCTTTCTATTGATCTAGCGTCTTCTCTCAATATGGGCCCTCTGATGAGACAGGGCCACGCTTTACTTATTTGCTCCAAACAAATCTCCATCACTCGTCTCTCTGGTGTGGGCTTTGAATCATTATGGAGAAAACTCAGTTTCGCCGCTCACATCTCTTACAGGATCACCTCGGGGCTGAGAGACTCGGTATCCCTTTGAGTTTTAATCTCCTCGTCTCCAAGCCTCCTCCCGGCTATTTCATTTAAGTTTTAATATGTATATTTGACGTTTTGCTCATTTAGACTCCCCCTTTAATTTAATTGACGTGCCGCTGCCTTGTGTTGTTTGTTTTGCTCCTTGGCTGGGATTTCTCAATGGCCGACTTCTCGTACACAAAATACAGCACTTCAGGCTCTAGTCGGGAGCGGGGAAATGGAACCATATTCCACATTAGTTATAGTAAATCACAACACTGTTACACGCCATCCACCTAATACTTGGATGCTGTGCCTGTGCATGGGTTGGGATTACCTTCTGGACATTTCAATGCAGGGAGAACAGGCGATCCTTCCATGCCGGTTGTGGGCCGACCCTGAGCAGACGTCTTGCATTATTCTGAAAGATGCTGCAGCTATTAGGCTTAATAACATCTTTATCATCTCACGTTTCTCAGTTTCCATTGGGCTTCATCTATTGTCTTGATGCATGCTCAGTAATGCAGCCAAGGTAACCCCAGAAAGCTGAATCGAATTCATTTTTTCCAGGATTTCGTCTATTGTTATTATAGCAGCAACAACAACGACACTCCATAATTATTCCACCAAAATAGGTCCTCTGCCAGACAGTCCTGTTGACTTTAACGTCAAGTCTTCATGCCTTGTGGTGGTGTTTGTCTAAATGGCTCTGGGCCCACAGGAGACCGTCGCTGGGAATGGTGTGTCTGCCATCTGCAGGAGAACACGCGAACAGCAGCCACTTTGCATGTATTGTCGCTCCACTCATGCTGTCTGCTCAGATCGAACCAGTGGTTCTCGGGTACCGGTAGTACACCGCTGGTTCGCTTCCTGTTTCTAACTGGGGGTCCACAAAATTCTCTCGTTAGTCCAGATCTAAAACCTCATGGTTTCGTCTCACCTACCAAGTGGTCCTACTGAGTACCACTGCGCATGCGCTGGTTAGTTTTCCGACGCTTCTGTTGACGACTTCAGATGACCGAGTCCAGGTGCTGAACTTTATGCGATCTGAATGAACAGGCCCTGGTATAAATAAAACATCCAGAACAGGATACGCGTTTGGCATTTAATTATGATTTCTCCACGATTCCTCTAAATCATGTTACCATCACTAGGGACCAGGAAGTCTGACAGCAATTCTAGCGGTGTGTAAAAAGATGTATGTGCAAAGAGAAATGTGTGCTAATGCTGACCTTATGGTACACTTAAGTTCTGCCGGTGGTCTATTCGAGGGAACGGCTTGGACGAAGAAGACCTTCACCATCATGTCGTCTTTATGCTGAAATGACTTGAGAGCAGTGTGAAGTCACCCATGATACCCCCTGGGCTGATCGTCTGTTGTTCCACTGCCACAGTGAGACACGAAGGCTGCCTGCAGATTACAGTATCATAGCACGGTAGCCACAGTTATACTGTATGCTAATGCTATTACAGATTAGCTGCGTCAAATTAGTCTTATGTGCCTCCCTCCACCATAATAACAATAACAATAGGCCATCTCATGAGTTGCCCCTTGTGACCCGACGCTACAGATTTGAGCGTGATGGTGCCGGAAGTTGTTCAACACCGACAAGAGGCTCCATGAGAGAAGCCCACCAAGTGCCATTTCCAGCATCTCAAAACCAAAGTGGCATGTCGATAAGGAAACGTGCCGTTTCCAACTCGTTCGCTCAAAGGCAACTCATTAACATCAGGAGAATTTGGATTCAAATTAACCATCGATGTGATCATATCAGCAAACCAAAGCACCCCTGTGAAGAAGTTTATGATGAAGACAAGTTGTGAGAGGAGGGGCGGGGGGTTGAGAGTGGGGATGGCTTTTCCATTAGGGGATATATCTCAGCAGTAATTAAAATGTTTGCCGAGAGGTCGCCATTTGTGGCTGGTACGTGGACGACGATCATCCACTGCTCCCAGCAACAATTACGTTCTACGCATAAATTCTCCCCAACATCTATATATGCAGCTGTGTGGTCCAATAGACTACCTCCCACTGTGAAGCAAAATTGTGCTTGTATGAAGGGGCAACCTCATCGAGCATAACGAGTACTGAAAACGTGCAGACAGCATAGACAATAAGTCAGCGGGGGATCTGCTTGTGTTATTGTTCGGATGAACCATGAGTCTCTTAGTCACAGTAGATGTGTCTTCCCTCGGATGCCATAATTGTGCAAACGTACAACTGAACTGAACATTTAAAACAGTTGGTGCTCAGCATTTCAACTCCTGTAAGTGGAGCAGTGCGGAGCACATGGGAGATATAGTAAGGCTTTAAAGAGCAGACGTTTACCTCCATGCAGTTAAAACATCTGCCCAGCTGTTTGCAAACAAATCACTGCTAAATTACAGCTGCAACGACTTTAACTTCACAAAGTTTAACCTTACCTTAGGCCATCTCGGGTACCAATGGACAGATTGAAGGAAAGGAATGGTATGTCACTGGGGTCATTGTGGCTGTGGCCAACGCTGAAACACAAGCCAGGTCCAAATAATTTCATCAGATTCATTCTGTAAATATTTCTAATTAAAATGATGTTTTATGAACATAATTGGATACAAGCTGCAACTTGATTTTCCGGCACATGGGATTTGTTTCAAATTGCTCACATAGACACTGGAGCAGGCATGCATGTACCTTATAGCCCCACTGTATATACTGCAGATACGGCAGATGCTAAAGCCATCATGTCATAGGTAGAGAAAGAGAATAAAAATAGGAAATTGTAATGTTGCCAGTACATATAAACGTTGTCAACTTTAATAGACTTAACGTACGAGTCTTGTTCTTGGCTTAGCTACCCAAATATCCAAGTTACAATTTAATACTCATGTGCGACAACTAATGGTTTAAGGCGACTGGCTGGAAAAGTCAGAACATTTAAAAATTACGTGTCGTGTTAGCTTGAAGGAGAAGACATCAGTTTTGTGCTAAATAATAACTGGGCTCTGATGTGCAAGTATCGCAGACTCTATGAAAAGCTTTGCATCCTCTTCGTTTCAATTAACTGGGGTCTGTGGCAGATTCTAATCCTATTGTACTATCATGAGAGAGAATGCACAGACCTTTCCATGACATCATACAAGATGTCCACATCGGCATACGGCGAAAGTCACTAACCGTGTCGAGCATTGCCCCTCATCCAGCTATATTCTGTGCCGACGGGTCATTCTCTCAAGATCGACTGGCTGTTAAAACTATGATACAAACATGGCACACATGTGCATAAGAAAGAAGCAGAGGACTTTGAGAGTAAAGGAGTTTTAGTAATGCTGGATAATTACAGACACGCTTGTAATATAACTGGAGGGATACTATGATGCTGGAATATCACAGCATGCCAAATTGGGGAAAAATTAAGTACAGAAAAGTAAGTGCACATAAACATGAGTTCCCTTTCTTGAACTTATGAGGAGGTAGAAAGCTAATCCAGTCACTAGTCTGCCCATAACGAAAAATGGTAACTCAGCAACAAGATTAGAAACTAACTCTAAAATGTCTTTGTTCACTTACAAAAGATTTGTCACTAGATAAATTGACCCGAACTAGCATCACAGCAGTCAAATATCCAACATTTCTTAACATGCCCCACTGCATTACAATGAAAAATTGTTGGATCCGAGGATCTACAGCAAACCTTTCGCCAGTGCAAATGTGATCCATTACTCTGTTGTCAACCAATGTGAGACAGTTACGATGCACAGACTGAGAATTCAGGCTCATTGGTTTCAACTTTGAGGTAGGATCTGGAAAAGCAGAGGGGATATCGTTCAAACCCAGAACACAAGTGAATTAAAGGGACTGAGGCATGACAACCAGTAATGTTGTGATGTCAATTTTTCCTACAGTAATGTGTGGACAGCAGTCTCTCAGAGAGATGAATGGTTTACTTATTGAGAGGAGGGGGTTGGGGAGGGGTAAAACCTTTGTTGAATTAAAAAAAATCAAAAGAAATTATGTAAAAGAAATTTAACTGTACACAGAGCACCCCTTCTCAAAGGCACTATTTTCAGTATTTCCAAGAGTATGGGGACTACTTAAACTGGGCATGAATTGCTTGGTTATGACCCTGTATCTAAACATCAGCAGTCTCCCTGCAATCTCTACCAAGGGCTACTCATAACTAAGGTGCCTTCCCCATTGGAGCCTTTTGAGCAAGTTTGTTATAATTTCATTACTTGACTCAGACATGGGCTTGATATGTAATTTCATTTCTAAAAGTAAGATATGCAAAGCACTAAATATGACCAAAGAAATAAATATATTTTATATAAATAGATGGGCCCTTATGTCCACTGGTGGAGACATATTAGCAAAAGAAATGGATGACAAAGGCTGGATGTAAAATGCTGCACCACCGCTTGAAGTAGTTGCATAAATGAGTCGTGTGGATATTATAAATTTATCTTAGTGTACATGAGTCACCAACTATCAGTTACCATCAAGCCCTGTTAATCCCCAGGTTACAATGCCTTTAATGAATGTTAGACCACGTAATTCAACTTGGAGGCCCTTCCCTCTCACCTGGAAAGCCAAATCAGGAAAATAAATTTTCAGTGAACACATCAAGGAAGGGTGGTCCCTTTTCGATTATCTTTTCCATATGTTGATTGAATGTTATATAATGATAACCTTGGCTATAAAAAATTTAATACAGAACCCCAAAACCTCAACAGGACTGAAGAGACAAATAGATAAAAGGAAAACCTCAAGTTCAGCTCAAGTTAAAGTTAACATCTTTGCATTTTTCCCCACAAACCTTTTCACTGTAGCTAAACGTGGCTTTGTCCACAAACATACAGAAATTTTATATATTTTGTAATCTTTCAGTGTCTCTGGCTATATACAGCTATACAAAGAGAGCAGGCTGAAGGCCAGGTTTTGTGAGCTGTGCAGAGGGAGCAGTTGGTTGGGAAGGCTCCCCGTCTCCCGGCTCCTTCCCTGCAGTCTGCCCATACAGGTGGCTGTTCTGCTTCACTTGCGATCGTCGATGGTCTTAATGAATTCCACCGCAGCGGTGAACTGCATCCACCAATAGCACTCCTCCCCACTCAGCCGGCTGGCGTAGAAATTATTGATGTACTGAATGGTGGACAGCAGGCAGGGCGGGTTTGCCTGGAGGGGAGGAGAAGTGGGGATGGGCCCACATTAGCTGCTGAAAGAGCCTCATGGTATTGCTATGAAGATTACATGTGGGAATAAGGAAATATGTGAAACGTGTATGAACCGGTTATTTGAGAATATTTTTATGGCACAGCATTACCACTCAATTATTTCTAAGTGGAAATAGCATCACAATAAATAATACTTATACCGTTCAGTTATCAGTGACCTTAACAACGAGGTCAATACTAATGTACAACACCTTACAAGTTGAACAGTTCAGGTTACTCACCCTTATGAGAACAAACACCAACACAGGGACAAAGTCATCTGCTCCTGGGACGGAGTCCTCATTGGCCAGACTTAGGAGATTCATGATGGTGGAACACATACGCAGTATACACTGGACTTTGTCTCGTGGGGTCTTGTAGGCATTGATGGTTCTTATCTCAGCCTGCGCGGAGGGCCATGGTGCCTCTTTTAGGTAACCCTGCAAACAAACATATCAAGTACACACACAGATGAAAACTTACTGGGGATTCCTATCTCATTTTTCCTTAGAGAGGATCCTTACATACATATGATGAAATGGTGGATAAATATCCACAAATTGTTACCTCTGGGATTTGAAGAGCTTTGTGATTTGCCGTCACAACTTTTGAGAGCCGCTGGATATGTTCGTAGAAAAGTCTGCAAGGAAAGAAATGTATTACTATATGAAGGCATATGAAATAGAATAGAAGACATTCTCTCTGCCTATAAACATCAACCAGTAATATATGCACTGGAATTGGTGGCTACTCACTGGTCTCTGAGAATATCCCCATCCTGGTTGGGATAGAAGGCCAGTTTGAAGATGCGGTTCATAACGCTGCGTTCAATGGCCATCTGGGCATCCTGCAGCTGGTCTTCACTAGCATACTGCCAGATGGCATCACGGGCCATGGCACCATACAAGTAGCGCAGGAAATCCTCAACTGCTGCTGTCTTGTCATCAGATGCTGTGCACCCCTGGAATGCTGGGTTGAACCAGAGATAACTTAACATACACAGGACAAGCAGCTCAACTTCCAAAAGAATTGAAGGTTGTTAATCAAACAATTGATTGGTGGATGATGAAAAGTATCTTGGTACATAAGAAGCTGGCAAAGTAGGGTAAATAAGGAATAATTATTTAAAAATAAGTCTGGGTAGCATGGCTGAAACAAGAGTTTGAGGAAATACCCTTGATGAACTCCAGCATCTTCGACTCCATGTGCTCAAGAAGGAGCCTAACACAAACAGTGGTGAAGTAGCGGTTAGCCACCTCCTTGTCCCTCAGTACCCTCTGGAGGAGCCTTTCTAGATGGGCCTGTGATGTCTGCAGCCCCTGGCGACACCGAGTAAGATAGGCTATATATGGTGCCCGCTTTCTAAAATGGACATTAGAAAAACATACATTAGTATTTCAAATTGGTTACATTACGAGTCGCATCTTTCTCATTCTAAAATACCATTGCTATTTAAGAATGAGAAAGATACTGCACTGAAATGCTACAACAAACATCTACTAAGGCATGCTGAGCAGGCCTGATGTGCTTTGAGTGAGTTCACTCTGTTTTCTCTCCAACATCCAAACCCATCCACATCCTACTGTTACCTGTAATCCTCAGCAATAGCGACCAGTAGCTTCCTGCAGGTACGTGCATCAAAGCGGCCGACACATCGTGTGGTCTCCTGGATCTGGGCCATCTGGTTCTTATCCTGAAGGTTGATGGCTTCCGCTAGCTGGACCTTCAGGAAGCAGACGATCTCATTGTCTGGGTAGGGCCACAGGAGGGAGACAGCATTAGACGTACTCCTTGTTTCTCACAAAGGAGAGGCTGGTTGCTGTAATCTGATCAGCCTGCCGCCTCAACATGGGGATGTGACTGATGGCCACATAGATGAGGTCTTATGGATTTGCTGTTCACCATTTCCAAGGATGTCAAGTCTCTAATCTGCCTGGCATCTTCCTTCTTAAGAATGTCAAGGGACTCTCAAAGCAAAAAGTGATAAGTGTCTACAAAAAGTGAGACAATAAGTCTGAAGCAGCTATATAGAAATAAACCATGACAGATTAAATTCAAGAAAAATACATGACATTGAACCTGAATGATGATGAAACAGGGCACTGACTACCTTCATGGTCTGAGTGATCAGGCAGCCCATTGCGTGTGGTTGTAGGCGCCATGATGGGCAATGCCACCGAGTCTGCAGAGCACAAGACCATTCGTAACTTCTTCTTGGCATCACTGAAAGAACAAAAACATTAATTCAAAAGAATGTTTAGATATAAGATTATGACATTGTATTAAAATTACATATTTCTAAAACACTAAATGTGTTCAGGAAAGGGAAAATGGAAAAGATGCTACTGTAGGCTTTAAAAATGGAATGAGTATATGCTTGACTTTTTTTGTCATTTGAAAGTCTAACCTGAAAGAGAACTTGGAGTCATGTGGCTGTGCCGTCTGGCTGGCTGAATCTAGCAAGTCATCCGCGGAAATGTTTTGTAGCGCATCATCTCTGGTAGAGTCATGCATACTTTCTTCCACACACAGATCTGTCAACATACACACATCCTCTCTCAAGATTTGTGTAATGTAAGCACATATATGACGTAAAAACATCTCACTGATGTTTACATGGCTCTCCGTAGAAAACTCTAACCTGCGGCATCATAGGCTGCAGCAGCCGTGGCTCCATCACTGGGGCTGGTCCTTTTGATGTTCCTGTATTTGTCTAGGATATCTTCTGCTGCTTGAGTCTGAGTGCTTTGTCTGGGCAGGGGTTCATCTGACAATCATACCAACACATACAACACATAAAAATCAAACCAACCAAAAAAATAAATAAATATAACTTAATACAAAATAAATAAATCAGGACAGACCTTGTGGTACACGGTCATTAGTCATATCATCTTTCTCCTGTTTGTCTCTTTTCCGGAATGCTGCTATAGGCGCTATGGAGGAGAGGGAGGGAGCAGGTGAAACTATGTTCACTATCATTGACTGAAAGGCTGACATGGAGTCTCCTTTTGACAGTTCATCTTAAGTGGAGGGGGGTTTGTTGGTATATGTTAGGCACCTTCTCATGGGCTTTATAGGGTCTAACAATTTTGATGAAGGATGCATGGCGTCATGCCACTTAAAAAAATCTACTGCGTGACTGTACTGAAAAAGAAAGCAGATATATGCTAGAATGGTGAACATAACCATTGGCTGACAGCAGAATATCACTAAGGGCCACTGTAATTTCTAAAAAACAGCTAAGAATAAGATCTAAATAAGTAAAGGATGACTATCCTAATAACACCAAGGTGCTAGCAGGACAGTTGTCTGAGTTTTTTGGGGAACAGACAGTTTTAGCAACTAACAGATCTTAACACGCAGGACCAATTGGAAGGGAGTAACTATGTTGATATTCTACCTGATCCACACAGCAGAATGGTTACAACATTTTGTTAAAAGAAAGACGGGTGGCTGCCAAAATAAATGCATGAATGAAGAGCGTGGGAATGTCAGCTCATGGTGCACCATGTCACATCACAGCTCTATCCATCACAAAGGTCCACGTCTACAAAGCGGAATGGCAAAAAGCCACAGGCTCCAGCGGCTAAGGCTAGCTTAGCGGCGACAATGCGGAGGTATTACCTGGGACTTCGCCCTCAGCCGTCCAATACAGCACTGTGAGGAACATAACAAACAGGATTGGCCTTTCACACACAGACTGTGGCTCAGTGGGACCACTGCCTACACATCACCATGTAGAGTGGAAGGGCAAACACAGCAGATGTGGCAGGAGTTGGTGGTTTAAAGCTTCACGGGTATCTAATTTTATATATGCATGCACATTCCCATTTTATGAATACCAGTTTAATGTTTACTCGAGGACCATCATTATCTCAAAGAGTAATAAGCAGTCATCTCATGTGCGCACAGCTCATTATTTCTCAGACAGACGTAAGAGAGATGGTTGTAGAGTTGAACTGCAACAAGAGATGTGTCATCTATCAGCGCTGATGACAGAGAGGTCTATCTAATGACCATTAGCCACTGGCTGACAGCACTGCTGGGAGGCCTACAGCCATACCATCTACAAAGCTAAAGCCTCTCCAATGACTGATTAGCTTTGAAAAGTCTAAATAAATCTGCAGCTAGAGAAACGCGAGTGAAAAGGGACTGGACATGTCTCAGGAGAACCTTTCAACAACAAGAAACATAATTTTCCAACTGAAACATCAGCAACAGCGTGGAGAACATGGATCATCATTCTCTTTCTCATATTATGAATTGTTTCTGCTCTGCTCTTTAAAGTGTGATATTTTCCCGTCATGGATGTGATTAAGGGAACTTTTAAGGAGAAGAAAATAACTTACAGAAAACTGACTCTTTGATCCAACATAATTCACATCTATATATCCAAAAAGATTTGCAGCACAGGGGGAGGACATGTTCAAAATGACCAACTGATGTCTTTCCTTACCTTTGGGAATGGCAGACACAAAGCGTTTCTTCCACCATGGTCTGTTGCGATCGGACTTCTCATCATCACTGTCTTTTCTTTCCTCAACCTTTGGATAAAGATGATCAAAGTATCATTCAAACCAGCAACTTATTAGATATATTTGTCAAACTGACCTAGAATAGGCTCAATGACAAACCATTTGATTGAGTGCAGTCTGTGTGGGCTGATCTAACACAGCAGTGGCAAAACACATAACTCCCTTTGATTTGAACAAGTAGCACGGCTGGAGTTCGCTACCTCTCCTTTCAGGGAATCTTTGCTGGGTGATGATGAGGGCCCCATGGCGAAGGCTCCGGTGGGGTCACGGTCCTCAACTGCCACTCTCCGATTGAGGCCAGGGTCACTTGTTGGTCGGCGGCCTGGGCACACAATGTCGGAGCTACGACTGCGCACCAACCTGTCGGGGTAGGAGTGGCGCTGCTTATTGTGTTCCAGCTCCACCTGGGTGAGGCAGTGGGCACTGAACAGGGAGTGGCGTGGCTCCTGGCCCAGGGCATAGGCCTCAGGGATTGGAGGGTCAGGTGGAGGGTGGGCGGGCCTTGTATAGTGCACTTTAGGCCTCACTATAGTTCCAGTAGAAGAGCCTGAAGCAGAAAAAAAGGTAATGAGTATTGAGTTTATAGATAAGACGTTGAACACATTTATCAAAGTTAAATAAATCGTGACAGTGACTAACGTCAAGATATTTCATAGTTCCTGAGCACTCTCTAAACTCACTGGCTTTCACTTATCAGTAAGAGCTCATTTATACTGTAGACGTAAGGAGTAAATTGTTGACACATAGTTTAAAAGAAGACTTAGAAAGTGGAGGAGACTGCTAGAGAGGGCTGTTGGTGGGAGATGAGCCTGAGGTGTAGGTAAGGCCACCTGTTCCAAGGGTAGAGACGCTACTGAAAAGCTTGCAATGGCAACCTCGTGCCATGAGCACAGTGGGACAAGGGGACCGTGCCAAAGAGCCCAGGGTGAGGGCTCTCAACCCGTCATCCCCTCACCTTGCAACAGACTGATAGTCTTGCTGCAACCATGGCTCTCTCAAGCCATTTCTATTCACAGTTATTCGTTAGCCCTACTATTTACAAAGCCTACAGAAGGAAAAAGAATTCAAAGGGAAAACATAGGACGATTAACAGGCTGTCAGAATGACATTCCAAAACATTAACCAAAATTGGGTTAAGATTTCTCAGAGTTCAAGCTATTCAGTGAACCCACAACATTAGGCCTGGTGTTAATGATGCTCATTTCAAGCTCTGATTGGCTCCAAAGCATTCTGGGTGCACAAATTACCTTCGATAGAGAGAGGATCAAACATAGCAAGTAAAGAGTCCACCTGCGAGGGGGGAGATGTCAGATGGTGTGCTCCTGTAATAATACCAGAGATTAAGGTTCAGGGAGATTAAACACTGACACACAAATACACATGACTATCACCAAAACAGCATGTGTGATATGTTGGAAATGACAGCATATAGACTGTTTAACTTGAACTTTTTTTTAAAATGACAAACCCCTGACAGAGAATTCCAAGTACCACTACAACTTTTAAACCAACTTTTTACAACTATTTGGCACACTCAGCAGGTGAAATGGTGATGTAGATGGGGATTGGAGGCAGCTGTAGAAGAGACAGGGATTGATGGCTCTGGCTGCTGCTGGTTTGACCAGGTAGACAGTGGAGTGATGTTTTAGCTAGCCTAGTGGGGAGGTGACATTTCCTCTCTCTCTCTCCTACCGTGGCCTGCCTCCTCTCCATCTGGACTGGTCACAGAGTCCTTCCCTCCAAAGTCTGAACTGCACTCTGACCGCAGATCCTCGATCTTGTTGGGGATGTCTTCTGAGGTTGCACTGATACCTGTGGAACAAAATAATATGCACATTTAGGACATTTTGGAACAAAAATAACTTCACTTCTGACGGAGAGGGCCTATGTATTTTCTAGAAATACTCTAAGTGCAATGCAAGAACATGTGAAAAGTCAAGAGTATGCAGAATGGTCTCTTTCACCAAAGAGCCTACTGGGACCTCTAAATTGGCAGCCTAAGTTCCCCTGGATTCAGGAGCGTCACAGATAAGAGTGATAATCGAATGCTGGCCATCCATCGCATGAATCCTCTGGGATGTCTTCCTGTGAGCTGAGCCATGGGCGTCACTGCTGGCTTCTTAATCTGGGATACTACTTCATTCATGTCAATGGAGCCAGCTTTAACTGAGCCCCCAGCAAAGGCAACCAGCATTAATTTCTCCCCATGATGTCCTTACAAAGTACTCTTACCAACCTGAATACCCTGGTTAACTAACACTTCCAGCAATGTGACTGCATTACTCAAAAAAGGAAAGAGTGAAAGGAACAGTTTTATTCACTCTATCAAAAATAAACAATGTGAGAGCTATAATATTTCAACTTTTCATTTACAAAGTTCAAAAACAGGGCTGAGAAGGACAAATGAAATCCAACTGAATTAAAAATAAAAACTGGAAAAACATGTCACATTGTAAGAGACAGTATAGGTAGATTTCTACCTGAGACAACGCTGAGGCCTGGGGTGCTGGGTCTAGAGCTGACCTCTCGGACCTCTGTGTCATCAGAGGTGCTGCCGACCCCTGAACAGCTCTCCAGTTCCTGCAGGCGCTCCTCTTGCTTCAAGTCTTGGGCTTCTGAGAGGAAGTAAAAGCAAATGAACAAAAATATAAACTGTTATTATTTAAAGCACTAAAAGGTGATAAATGCACATTTTTCTCACTTAATTTAAAGAAAATACCAAGCCAGAGTTACATCAAGCCTGCTTGTGGTAGTTCGTTACAAATGATGGGCATTCTTATTCCCTCACTCTGAAAAAAATTACATGGTAGCCAAGAGGAGTGCATATGCAGGAAATCAAACAAAGCATACATTATCATGTCCTATAACTGCCAAATGAAACCATAAAAGCTAGTATGGCCAATTCTTTGGCCACCCAGTGGAGCTGTTGGGTCGAACCCAGAGGCTCCATCCTAACAGCAGCACTCATTTGCATGCTCGTTAGTAATAATGCGGTGGTGAAGTGCTCTTTAGAGTGTAGTTTTCTGCTGCCTAGCCATGAAACAAGCACTCGACTCCGGGCGAGCATCAGACAGTGCTATTTCAGAGCAGAACAGGAGCAGCAAATGGAACAAAAAGCAATCAAGACACTCATGCATGTCATTCAGACACTGCACATATTGCAATGGTGTAATACTTCAATTAACATAAGGCCAAGGCTTTTCCAAGGAACACTTAACGCCGTTAATGAAGCACTCCAGTAATTTTCACAAAACATTGATTTTCATAAGAGGGTTGAGTACATAATCTTATATTAAGAAAAGCTTTGGATTTAAGAATGTTCATTTAGTTTTTGAACGCACAGGGTGCACACTTTCAATAATTTATCAGATAGTAATTCTATTCCATTAGCCACTAGCCATAAGTGGTTTGACTGGACCACAAAAGGAACTCAACCTCACTGCACTACAAAGTCTCCACACAGCAAAAACATAAATAACAAAACCAGTGTCAGAGCATTATGGCATAAAGTATAGCTATTTGAGAGTCATGCCAGATTAAAGGGGTTGACACCATGTAAACTGACTGAGGACAGCTGCTGCCCTTGTGCATTTCCTCCCCACTGCTCTACCACAGGTCCACACACACCTGGAAGTCTCTCCAGGGACACCCTAAGATGCCTTTTACTAGCACATGCAGAGCTGCTCCGAAAGACAGGCATGTGCATGCAAACATGATGACAGATACATGCACGTATTTTTTGGTATGAAATGCAGTGGGTACACCTGGTGCTTTACACTGCATGACAGAAAAACTGAATATTGGTGTGCACACAGATGTGCACACACAAATATGGGACTATCATGGAGATGTAGCACATAAATCGAGACAATTACCAAGACAACAGCAAAATTGCAAGCTATCTGCAATTAAGCAGCCATATAACCTCAAGCTATGAGAGTTAAATTTGGAGGCGGAAGCTAGATGTCCCTCAACTGTTTGAAACAGGGAGCCCACCTGAGTCACTTGGCAGGACCTCCACACTCCATGCCTCACTGGTGGTCTCTGAGATGGTGGATCCATATGGGTCAAGCAGTACAGAGCCAGAGCCAGGCAGACACAGCAGGCTGCCTAACATGTTCTCCACAGCTGCCCCTGAAAAAACCACAAAGAGACAGAGTTAAGTCATTCATTCATTTCCCTTTTTCTAATGATTTTAGAATTGACCCGTCTTGATTTCTTCTCCATTTTTTTTACCCTTGAGCTAAAGACAAAGTGGTTGTGGTCTTGGATATAATAAACAATATTCAAAAATATAAATCTTGTCTGCCTCTGGTTGGGAAGTCCAAACAAAGTCATACGACTTCCACACTGTCACACAACAGGATTATTTGCACAGACCCTTGTGCATACCTCTGATCTACACCAACTAGCCCAGAATAAAGATGACTATCATTTTGACAGTCACACTAACAATTGATGTAAAAATCATCTAGCCTGGAAAACCTATTCCATACAAGACTGTCCAATCAGTGGGAAAGTGGTAGACTAATAAAAAAGATCACCTTCTGGCGTATTTGCAAGGCCTGCTTGAACACACCTTTCTACCATCTTAAAGAAAGCTACATTCATTATAGTGGTACTTGTGATTATTCTGATTATGTCATTTTGCTTTATATGGCTATTTATTCAAAATACTTGCTCTATCAATTTAACCCCACTGATTCCACCACTTTGTTCACACTTAAGACAATATCAACAGATCGGATAAATTCAATGTACAACTGACTGAGCTTTGTCATTGACCATTGAAGGAACAGGGTTTTGCAGACAGTTAGCTTTGCATACAGGGACACAGAGAGCTAGGGAGCTGGAGGTCGCAACCATTTCATGCAGAGACCCACAGGCACATATACTACTGCGCCAAAGGTCGAAGGTTAATGGTAAAATCTCACCCCACCCCAGCCTCTAGGGCCATGACTTTGAGCTGTTGATTAAACCAGGCATTACTCACAACCAAATTACCCCTTTGCCCACCCTCCCACAAAGTCCTCGGCACGATGTCCTTCCATCTCCATTTGGGGAAACCGCGGGTTAACAAGGCGGAAGAATGCGGAGGAGGGGGAACAGAGTGCTAGCAGGTGTGAGTGAGAATATGACGCCCTGAGTTGAAGATCAGAATGTGACCCGTGGTAGCCGCGCCCCCTGGTACGTCATGCTTCCATTCCACTTCATAGCACACACACACACACACACACACACACACACCCACACCCACACACACCCATGCCAACTCCCTCACAACAGTGTGTGTGAATGCTAGCGGGGGCAGGGCTCTTGTTGGCGGTGAGAGCTCTACCCTGCTGTCCATGTTTACAGTCTTCAAGGTAGGGGCACAGAGCACTTGTCTTTCAGGTGGATGATTAAATGAGTGGCACAACAAGAAGTGAAACAATTAGAATTTCTGCCTCATTATCATGGTAATCTTATCAGTGGGATAATGAGGTATTAATGGATATTTAATGTGCATCTCATAACCCAATCCCTTGGAGAAAACACATAAGGAAATCGCTGTAAATTCACTTAATGATGGAAAAGTCCCCCAACGCCATATTCGGAAGAATGAAAAATGGTGGATGCAAATGAGAAGGAACCAAGGTCAATAAGACTGCAGGGACTGAGTGAATGTCAGTGAAAGAGAGAGAGAGAGAAGAGAGTGAGACAGAGTAAGAGAGCAACCAGGAAAGGAGGGGAGCCAAGAAAAGAGAGGCTGGTGTAGAATAGATCAGAAGATGGATTCTTCATAACATGAAGAATTGACTGCACTGTCTAATAAGAGGAATTCTTATTAAGTTATCTACAGCAATGATAGTAACAGAACATCAAGCCCTGACACCAAAAAAAGAGCATTTAGATTAATATCATGCCTCTGTGCGCATTAACAGATGGCAGTATTCAAAATGTTTTCAATGAAGATTTGGTGGCCTTTTGAACTTCCAGTACACATACAGTTGATATCTGATATCAGTGTAGAGAACTCATCTTATCATCTCTGTCAAATATTGACTTTGTGAGAACTCTGCAGAGAACGTGTCCCAGGTTAACTTGCCTTATTTAAGGTTTATAGTAATAACTGAAATACTGCATGTAAATTCCAAACATGGGAATAGTTCCTGGATCCTATCACTTTATAAAAGCTTTATCTGTGCAAAATCCAATATAGCAATGTATTTCAGTATCTTTAACATTGAGAATAGTACATGTTTGTTAAAGAACAAAATCAGCCAAGACAGGCCAAATTATGAATTTGAAGGAGGATTCTAAGGTGAGAAAAAAAACAGGTAAAAAACAACTTCTTCACTGCTGTTTTGCTTTGCAGTAAAATGGCCACTCAAATTCTAAGGTTTTTGAACTATCAGTAGAATGAGATGATAACCCTGATTTGGAGGGAAGAAATTCTAGGGGGAAAAATATCAAGTCATTATAGATTCCCTTAATCACTCCCACAAGGGGAAATTTGGAGTTTTACTGCATTTCAACCCATCCTATAGTACAGAAGCAGTGAGATGCCACCATATGGAGCTCAGGCAGAAATTAGGGGTACAATGTCTTGCTCAAGGACACTTCGACATGCTTCCTGCAGTACCGGGGATCAAACCTGTAACCTTCCAATAGCCAGACAAGTGCTCTACCCACTTGGCTATATCCCCATAATGCCTGCTACATCACTACTACATTAACACGTTGTATATTTTGTTCATACAAACCTGACATATTAGAAAATAAGAAGAGATTTAAGTTGTGAGATTTTGGTGAATATTGAAGATGACAATCTAACATTATCACATAATATTTTTTTCCATTTACAAGAATCTACTAAACTATTATCATTTTAGCAACATCTTTTTGCACATCAACAATAAGCACCAATGCCTGACAGTGCGAGTTGCTGGGTTAGGACAAAGATACAGCTAATCAGTAAGCCAATCGGCTCAATCAAAATGTGAACAATTTCCTGCTGTACCTCACTGAGCATGCACAGCTAAGGTAGAAAGGATTATACTATGTTCCTCTACAATAGTTCTCCTCTAGTTAATCCATACAGTTGGATCATAGCAAGGAAATGGTGTGCTGAAGAGATAAATGATATTAAAAAATGATGTATTAAAAAATATTTTATATAAAATATAAAAAATGTCAATTAATTTGTCATTGCAATAACACATGGAATATTGCCTCTATCTACTGAATACTTTAGTGCACACTTACAAGAGAAAAGTGCTCTTTGATGCTATTTCAGCAAAACACCACAAGGTGATGCCATTTCCCTAATTGTATTAAAGAAATAGTAACAACGTTTACAACACGTCTTGATGCATGCTCAATAATACAGGTAAGGAGATCACAAAAAGGTGAATCAGTTCAGTCTTCCTAGACTGAAGATGTCCCCTGTTTGAGTGATGAAACATTTCTGAATAAACTCTGATCCAGTAGAACAGATTCACTTTTTTGTGAATATTTACAACAGTTTAACATTTTCTGAGCTATTGTGAAACATTACTTAGTATACCAACGAAAGAGCCTTATTGTTGGCAATTCAAGGAAACTATCTGTCCTACCTGCTATTTCCTGCAGCCGATCTTCATCCATATTGGGGTCAAAGTCACTGCCAAGTACATCTGTGCTCCAGGTCTCACTGACAGTCTCAGAGATGTCCCGGTCATCTGTCAGGCCCATCATATCTCTGATCTCAAATTTCCGCAGTTTATCGTCCAGATTGTCTTGAGTGGTAGCTGAAAGAGCAATGGGTATAGGAACAACTGAGCAGGTTAATTTATATTTTAATTGTTACTTTTATATATATATTTTTTCAGTTGTAATTAGGTGTGATTTCATTTCAACTGAAATGCATCAATTAGTTAAAAATTTACCACCCACGCAAAATCAACTACACATACCCTGCTCATGCTCCAGCAGTTGCAGAGCCTCCACCCCATTGCTCCCAGAAGGTCCGGCTCCGAGCTCAGAGACAGACTCGCCTTCCAGGTCCAAAGATGATACAGAATTGGAGCGGTTGGATGGACCTTTTTAAAAATAAAGCCACATTGTATTATTTTTGCAAAGACAAGCAAAGAAAAAGTAAATGTATATTGTTCGCTTCTTTTCAATTTATTTTTTAATCATCAAGTGTGTCTTTGACCCTGACCCTCTGAGATGCCTTCCAGGTTGTCACTGCAGAGGGAGAAGCGCAGGGTTTTGTCTGGTTTGCCATGTAGCTTAGTGTCATCAGTGGGAGCATCCCCCTGGGACCCGTCATTCATCTGCAGGTTCAAAACCTACACCGATGCAGAGCAGCATTGGTCACAAGCAAACCTACGCTAAATGCACATTAGGTAGTGAATTATGTTAAATGTCTGTTACCGTCACATAAGATAAGAGAGAGAGATAAGATATTCCTTTAGTAGACACATCTTTATTAGTTTTGATCTTGGTGATGGGGATAGTAACAGTGTAATTGTACTTTGTGAGAGACAAGTGAATAAAGCTGGGGTCCAATCAGGGTGAGTTATTTTTTACATTTGAGTCAATCTTGCTGTTGTTTTACAGCACTGCAATAGCAGATACAAAGCCCCAATAAAAGGCCTTTCCACTTTCTTTTCCGCCATGATTTTATGACACCAGCTTTATCACATCATGCACTCTCCTGCCAATGGGTGCATTAATTCAACTCCCATTACCTCATTCTCTGACATCATCCCAGGGACCATCTGAGGGCCAGTTCCTAGTGAGATCACCAGCACCTCTTCTGGCATCACCTCCTGTAGTGATTCTTGGGAGCTGGCCTCGGTCTCCCCCTCCTGGGCTATGTTGGTACGGCTGCGGCTGCGAGCAGTTGCTTGGAGAACATAAGAATCAGAATCAAGTTTATTGGCCATGTAGGTTTGCACATACATGGAATTGGACTGTGGTTTCGTGGCTCTCACAGTTAACATAACATAGAATAACGCAAAATTCATCAAATATTTACACAAAGATTGACTATATACACAGGAGAAATATGAGGCAAAAAGAGTACAACGGTGCAGAGATCAGATGCTGGAATAAACGTTAGTAGATTACTTAAAAACATGCCCGAGGTAGATGGACATGACAGAGCAAACTAGTATGTGTATAATGTACATTACAGTATATACAAAATGGTTGAATGTACTCGCTATTCATTTGCATGACACTCTGGGGAAAGAAACTGCTTTTATATCTGGTTGTTTTAGTGTAAACTTCACCGCTACCTGTCTGGCAATGCACCTGGGCTGTGTCTTGTCATCTATCCTGTTTGTGCTATTTATGGACAGGATCTTGAGGTGTAGTCGTGGAAGAGAGGGGTTGCAGTTTGGTGGATTTAGGATTGCATCACTACTTTTTGCAGATGGTGTGGTTTTGATAGTATCATCGGTCTGTGACCTTCAACACTCATTGGACCAGTTTGCAGCAAAGTGTGAAGCTGCTGGGATGAGAATCAGCACCTCAGACCATGATTCTAAGGAGATCAGAGAATTACCCAATCCAAGTAGAGAATGAGTCTTTATCCCAAGTGAGGGAGTTCAAGTATCTCAGAGTCTTATTCTCAAGTGAGGGGAAGATGGAGTATGATGAATTGGATCAGAGAATTGGAGATGCTGGAGCATTATTGCACTCACTTTACCAAACCATTGTTGCCAAGAGAGATGAGCCAGAAAGCAAAGCTCTTGATCTATCGGTCAATGTTTGTTCCTACTTTCACCTATAGTCATGAAAGGTGGGTTATGACTGAAAGAACAAGATTATGGATACAAGTCGCTAATATGGGTTTTCTCAGGAGGGTGTCTGGTGTCTCCCTTAGACATAAGGTGAGAAGTTCAGTCAGCTATGGGGGACTCAGAGTAGCCTCTGCTCCTTCAAGTTGAAAGGAGCCAGCTGAGGTGGTTCGGGCATCTAATAAAGATCCCCCTAGTCGCCTCCGAAATGAGCTGTTCCAGGCATGTCCAGCTGGGAGGAGGCCATGGGGTAGACCGAGGACCAGGTGGAGGGACTATATCTCCACACTGGCCTGGGAGCACCTCAAGATCCCCCAATCAGACCTGGTTGATGTTGCAAGGGAAAGGAAAGCTTGGAGTTCCCTGCTGAAATATGCTACCTCCGTGACCCAGTCCCGGATAAGCAGTTGACAGTTGACAATGGATGGATGGGTGTTTTGTTGTAGAGTGCTCTGTAACATTTCTGAGAGCAATTGGGAATCAGTGTTAGCTTATGTTATTCTGGTTTGCGTCTTCTGAATATAACCATCACAAACTATATCTTAAGTTTAAAAGCCTAATATGTGAGTTCATATAAATGTTTTCCCACTAACTACTGATAATAATAAGAAGGATTTTGTGGAATAGCAATGATCAGGTCACTTTTTTGCTATACTCTAAATCCTTGTGACTTTTGTACAATGGCACAGATTGACAGGAGAGACAAAGGCCTCTCATTTTTTGCCAAGGGTGCCCATAGTCAATAGTTGTCTAATTGAGACTGAATTTTCTTGTGGTAGAAAAGGAAGCTATTTTAAACCTAAAAGGGTAGTTCCATCTGACAACCATAGCTGCATAGTCACCAGCATTATCCGTATACTTAGATAAACATATAACAGGACATTGAGCGCTCTACCTAGTGGACCAACATCATTTTACCATTCTAAAAGAACCCTTACTTATGTAGAGAGGCTAGATTTGGTATTTAGTTTTAGAAAAAAAATCAATATCTGACAATACATAAAGATATAGTTTGCAGTATCAAATGACCGATTTTCACTACAGTTAAAGGATCAAGAATGTGCCATAGTGAATCATTTTCTAAACAACAATCAGGACATAATATACACTATGCCATTCTATTAAGGGGACCCATGCAATCTGTGACAGTATAGCATGATACTGCTGAGCTGCATTGCCAGGAAACCTATTTCATATGTAGGATATAGTTTAAAAAAAGAAACACAAAAATAAATGTCCTACCAAGGTGAAGAATTTTGATGCTTCTCTGCTAATGCAGAATGGCTAGCTAGCACTGAATCAACCCAGTTGCTCTTTAAGATCAAGGAAAATATTAATTACTACCACCACTGGAATTCTGTGACTACACTTTTTACTGAATCTGGGTGGCATTTTTTCAAATACAACAGTGCCTTTACAAATGCAACAGCAGTTACCCAGTAGTTGTAGGAGCAGGACAATGAGCCTTTCATGAACAAAATATTACTCCAATATAGTCAATATAGAGGATTCTGAAATGGTATATTAGGTTGTTTCATCAAGTGCTTTCAAACAGAACACATGTAGGACAGGGCCCTAATGATCCCATCACTGTATAATATATGCAAACCTTTAAGCCTTGATCTTGAGGTGAAGGTATCTTAATGCAGATCAAAGCTATACCATAAAAAGAATCCTAGACTGTACATCAATCACATCATTAGATCATTAGTAAGGATCACTTTCAGAATGGTGTTTCCTTTGATTCCACGATACCCCATAGAAGGAGCAACAGGAGCTAAACTAGGTAATTTTTTTTCCACTCTACCTGGAAATGAACTGCCATATCCCACTGAATGAGGAAGCAGAAAAAAAGAAAACTTAGGAAACCAAGTAAATTGAAAATATTAAAGGCCCAAATGGGTGGAAGCAGGGTGGAGGACAAAGCAGGTATGGTGAAAACACATGTGTAGCGGCAGTGAATGTAGTGCATCTGTGGCAGGAGGCCGAGATCACACCACTGAAACACGGGTACATGGTTTGGTTCTCTCTAGCCCCAGTAAAGGCTACCCACCAAAAGGGGTTACTAATGGAATGTGGGCAGACAAAGTGGTAGTTGTGGGGTCCCAAGATGTAATGGCTGCTAAGTGTTGTCCTGGTCATTCATTGGCAGCAGAGGAGGAAAAGGAGGAAGAAAAAGTTGAAAATTGCAGAACACAGAACTGGTCTCAAAATTCGACAACGGTTTATAAAGTGTCACAATTCGAGCTTTTAAGTGCATAAAAGTCACATTTATAGGAGCAAGTTTAATAAAAGTGGTTTGTTTCTAATTGAGGGGGAGTTGCTACACCATCATTTATCGTGGAAATGGTAATGAAGGTAGTCTGTGCACCTTTCCATCCATTCCCATTAATGTGAGTTAATTTATAATTGGCAATTTAATTGGTTGTCATTTCTGAAATGGAGCTCCAATCCAGACCCTGCTAATTATCTTTATAATAAGCTAAAATGAAGCTCATTAGCACTTGAAAAGCAAAAGCTTCTCACTAGCCATGACTATTTGACCAAACGTATTTATCTTTCCCTATTAGAGGAAATATCAACAGTTATACATAGGGCTGGGTGATATGGTCAAAATCATATATCACAATATTTTTGACCGAATACCTTGATATCGATATTTTGATGATACTGTCAACATGACTATTGGTGCTCTCAAAATATTTATACTGCGACACTTTTGAAAAACACTCATTAGTGGTGTGGATATGATCTCCAAACAGATAGAGACAAATAATATAACAGCAAGAAGTCTTATAAGTTCAGAAAACTGCATCTCTTTACTGTAATGACCAGGAATAGAAAATAGACATCACAATATCAGAATTCCCAAATGATATCTAGTCTCATATCGTGATATCGATATATTGCCAAGCTCTAGTTCTATACTCCAATTGTAGTTTCAAAATGTGGTACCTATAGGGAGTCTATTCTTCTTGTTGGCAGGGGTGGTAGCTGGGGAGAGCTGCGGGGTGTTGGAGGGTGTGAGCTCCAGGCTGTTGCTCTTCACTGTACGGGACTGGGGTACATTGACCAGTAAGGTCTCTAAAGCCATGTGCTCCTCCTCTCGTAGGTGGTCACCTGCCATCACACTCCGCACGAAGTCCACCTGTGGGCAACATTGAGGACAGACACCATTTTGAAGCCCTTAGTGAGGGTTTTAGCCCATTTTCAACCTTGAAATTCCAGACTTTTTAAAAGCTCATCTTATAGACTTGGAGATCCAACGCTTTTCCCTAACAGTTACAGATGTGGTACTCAACCATTTGCCACGGAGGGCTGAGAATATATGCAAATGTTCATTCCAACCAGACACTATAACAGTTTATTTCATGGATTAGTTCCTCCTCTTTGGTTGAAGGTGTGCTAATCAATAAAATCAGCTGATGTGGATTCTGATTAGACTGGAAACCTGCATACTGGTCCTCAATGGCAAACGGTTAATTAAATGGTAAATGGACTCGTTTTTATATAGTGCTTTTCTAGTCTTGAGACCACTCAACGCACTATATTACCCCTGAGCTATGTTGATTTTTTTAAAATATAATTAGAAATTGGGGCTTGTTGTTGGGGCTTGCCGTTAGCTGTGCCATACTTGGGTTTAATTAACTATTGCTGCTCTATAATTCTATTTCAGCTCCATATAACTTAGTTAAGAAAAGTAATTTACTAATACAGATGTTATCTAATAAGAAGTTATCTAATAAGTCTAAAAGCTGGGCACTTACTCAGACTACACGACAAATAATTCAATCATAAAACTATATGGGCACTTCATTAAGGATAAACTTATTTTTTCTCCAATAAAATATTGAGAAACCTGTTTAGTCAAACTGTCTGATGAGTAAAAAAACTGGAAAAAAATTGTATCACTTTCGATAGAGCTTGTTGTCTCTAGAGATGGGTATAGGAAGAATTTTATTGATACTACTACGCATCAATGCGTTTTCACTCTTACCAGTTTATTTTGACTATTTTGTAAAGAAAAAACAATTTACTAAGAAAAGAATCCATTTTGGGTTTATTATTCTCAAGCTGATAACATAAATAGTCTTTGGGCTTGGCTATGACTTGTGGTAGATGGAGGGGAAGTGAGCTCAATTATGGTGGTTTTAACCTGAAAATCTACAAAAAGTTGTCACTTTAAAAAAACATAACTACAACAAGCGGTAGTTTAGCGGAAGAGTAAAATCAGGAAATGACATGTCCGGTGATGCAAATTAGATCACACCTACCACAGGGTATCAGAGAGGGCATCTGGCCTTAATCCCCATCTTCTATCTAGGTCCGTCTACCCCATAACGTGGGGACCAATCACGCCACATAAAAACTGACCTTTTATTTGTAATCAAACAAATAGTTTAGAGGCTACCTTTCATTTATTAGCCTATTCTTAATAATTAGTTAGTTTAACACCTTTTCCTAACCCACCCTTCAAGCACTCAGTTCCACCAATTTTTGTTATGACTCTCCATAAATAGAAGCTGCTTGAACTTACTTAACCTATCATAGAACTTAATTATGTCAGGTGTCCCAAATCATACACAATAAAGTGTTGACTGAATAACTAAAAGCAGGCCATCCTATGCAGTTATAATGAAACTCCACAGAATTGGGATTGGGAAAGGTTGGGAAACACTATAACAAACTCCATAAATGCAGCATACCTGTGGTGGATGAGAAAGATAGGACTGCAAGCCATAGACCACAAGCAACACAGTCAGAAACTGCACATTTTTAGATTCATTTTATGCTTGGTCAAGAAATGATCAATTGTTCATGTTGCCTCCCTTACTTGCAAGGGTTTTATTGCACTTGTAAGAAGCAGTGTTGTTTTAGACAAGGACAAAGAGTAAGCACACTTTAGAGTAGTTGGTGTCTCTGACATGATGAAATGTATGTGAGAGCACTGCCCCAGCCCTCACTCAAAGATAAGGGGACAGACGGCAAAATAAGTAGAGAGAGGCAGCAAGAGAATGAGAGAAATAGAGAGAGACAGACATAGAGAGAGAGTGAGAGAGAGATAACGAGAGAGAAGAACTCAAGAGGAAAGAGAAAGAGAGATAAGGAGAGAAAGCACCATTAGGATAGCTACATTTCCATAAATTCTTTGAAAGCCATATTTTCCACAACAGAAAACCTCACTTCTCAATTTCTCCAGATCCTATGGCAGGACAGATAAGGGAGAATCTTATCAAAGGCCCAGGTTTAACCAAGTCTGAAGAAGTTCCCATTTATAGCTAGGTTGATGGGAATCTGTTCACCTTTGCTGTTGGATAGGTGCTGCAATAGTTTCCCAGAGAGTAAAAATACACACATGAAATTTAAAGGAAAAAGAAACTTCTAAGGCCACATGCGGCAACCAATTATTGTGAAAATGCTGATGTGCTTTTAAAAAACAATGATTATTTAATCTGAAATATGAGATTTAAAATCAAATCTTTAAAAGTTTATCTTACTACAAATCAAATTTCTCCGGTCATTTCTATATCTTTTCAGACTAGGGAGTTGACAAAATCACAATATTCCATACTTTCCAGACCGTAAGAATCCAACCCTATTTGGTTCAACACCTCTCTTTACACATTTTTGGTCTTAAAGGACTAACAACATTCTGATCATAAGAAGGGTATAGTCTAATCAGTTTGAGCTTTCCATGTCTTGTGACAATGGAGATTTAGCGTGGTGTTGGTTTAAAGTATTGGTAAATGTCACACATAAATTAACACAGTCCTCTAAACATAATAACATTCCCTGCAGTGCATTCTGGATTTTTAAAGTGAAATCAAATCAGTTTTAGCTCAACTTTCTATATTTCAACTCAAACGAGCTTGTGCTGGGATAGATCATGAATAGTTCGAGCTCAGCAGCCATTAAATGAGACTGGAAGTGATGTATGCAATTATTCGAAAAGACAAGCTGGAGAAGGAAGAAGAAGAAAAAGAAAACTTTTTTGAAGACGTCCACCGAGATGTGCATATTTATCATTTACGTATCTGTAACCAATCACTCATAAGCACAAATCCACTTGAGATTCTTTGTTGAAAATGGTAATCTTTTACTAAATTTTGGGACATTTGATAAATAATAATTCAATAGAAAATCATTGAAAATAATCATGCAGCATTACAAAGATATATTATATGAGTAGGATATAAATTGTTCATACAATTCACTGTAATAAGTTGAATCACAAGCCTACCAGTGCAAGTAGCTGATTATGTGTCATGTAGACCACAGTCCGGCTGAGGCCTTCAAGTAGGTTCATTGAGGACATGGGCGGAGTCTCAACAGCTCGTCCTCCAATCACTATGTCTAGAAAGGCTGCTACACAACTCTGGAGAAAGAGAGCCAGAAAGGCAAGTTAGCACAAAAAGAAATTAATATATGGCTTACTGCCCAGGTCCTTTCTGTGCAGAGTTTGCATTTTCTCCCGTGTCTCCATGAGTTTTGTCTGGGTACTGTAGTTTCCTCCCACCATCAAAAAAAGACATGTATAATAGGGTTAATTGACCTGCCTGAGCCCCTTACTAAGATAATAAGGACAAAGAACTGGAAGAACTGGAATTGGCCCCCAGATGCTGCTACTGCTCAATGTTTCTATAAAATAGGATAGGTCAAATGCAGATAAATTGTGCTGTATAAATGTACAATGACAAAAAATGAAGCTTTTTATTATTATCATTATGCCATAATCCAGGGGTAACAGATGTCTGTTTTAACATGTTAAGTCAAGTCAATTTTATTTGTATAGCCCATTATCAAAAATTGACAAATTGCCTCAGCGGACTTTACATTAACACAATATCCTGTCCTTTGGGCTGGGCAAAGTGATCCAGAAAGGGCCGATGTGGATGCAGGTCTTTGTTCCAACCAAGAACTTCCAACAAGACAATTGGTTGACTAATAGAGTCAGGTGTCTGAGTTCTTGGTTGGAACAAAGACCTGCACCCACACCGGCCCTTTCTGGATCACTTTGCCCAGCCCTGCGCTTAGACCCTCACATCAGATAAGGAAGAACTCCCTTAAGAAACCCTTTGACAGGGAGAAAAATATGAAGAAACCTCAGGGAGAGCAACAGAGGAGGGATCTCTCTCTCCCAAAACGGACAGAAAAAGACATGATTATATGTCAGGATTAGTCCCTACATTGTAGGGATGGAAACAGGTGGAGTTTGGGGGATTAAGGCCAGATGCCATTCCTGATGCCCCCAAGTGGGTTTGAACACGCTGCCTCTGGCTCATCAGTTCCTGAAGTGCAGTCTCTATCACTGAGCTACCGCGGCCCCCATGCTATAATCCAGGGGTATTCAGCTAAAATTGCAAGAGATCCAGTAAATCAACACTCCTCCCCAGCTGAGGTCCAAGCAATTACATACCAACGAATACAGATCATGCTTTTGCTATACTAAAGAAGTCAGTTTAGTCGATATTTCTATTGAACATCTTTATCCATGCTCAATAACCCAGGTGAAAAAAAAACACACAAAGTTGAATTAGTTCTCCATTTTGCAGTAACACCATTTTGACATGACACAAATAATCCTTAACAAGATGTATTTGATTCTGAACACTGCTATCTTCTGTCCTCCAGGTTACTTAGATCAATCAATTATTCATAAACACAAACAGGCAAAAATACACTGCATATATTGGACAAATATATGATGAATAAAACAAAGTGTAATAAAACCTTCATCTCTGAATTTGAATTGCCAAGACATTCTTTTCAGTTGCTAAAAAAATAACACCATCAAAGGAAATCTAAATATAGTGCTACTGAAATCACCACTCTTACTATTTCCTCGTATATAAAGGGCTCTGGGTGTCCTAAAATTCACTGTATTCTCAGTGAACAGTCATATGCTCACTGTTGTGCTGTGAAGGAGTGAAAGAGGACCCACATAGATCACATATATCGAGATTTGAGCTCATTTATGTTCCATATCCTTACCTCAGACTGCTGCATGTACGTTTCTTCAAAGTGTCTACCTAGCTTTGTAATGGAGTTTTATATTTCCACTTTTGATAACCAGTCTTGTAGAGCTAGTCACAGGAAGAATAAATTGTTACTTTTCTGTTCAGTCAACTTGGAAGACTCGGTTTTCACTGTCAACTTTATAAATTTTGGATAATACCCCTTTTTTATATCGTTAAAAGTCACATCTGCCTATGTGCTTCAGCTTACTCAGATCTTTGCCTGAATATAGCATATGTAGCAGCTATGCTGTTTATAAGGGTGGGAAAACCTGCTGTCAGTTGTGATTGAAGAAGTAGTCACTGAGTCAGATGAGCGATTAAACGTTTTTCTTAATTAACAATGATTCCAGAGGAACTTACACAACATTCTGTGACTATGGTAGAATTCATAGTCAAAAGAGATGGCCTTATTATGCCTGTCAAAAATTTTCATTAATGAAAAAATAAAGGATAGGCCAATTGTCCTTCCTTTTTATGTCCTGAGGGTTCAGATGGAAGGTTCTCGTGGTCTGGATTTCAACTGGCCTCCACCTGTTGGTGACCACTGCTTTAATCACTAAAGCATTAAAGTTGGTTATTAGAATTACAGTGAAGTAAGGCACTCACCTTGTCAAATTTGCATAAATTACTTTTACGCCTTGGATCTCCATCATCATCAGTCATTGCCAGCTGTTGCAGAAGTTGTCCTACCTAGAGAGCAAAAAAAGATGCATAAAAATCTAGATTGCAAAGTGATATTCCTATCACAACATTTGCTCTGCCACTGACCTGCATGAGGTTGAAGCGGGCCACTTCGTTGATTGGGGCATCTGAGATGATACCGTACTGCTCTGGGCTTACTATAGCTGGGCAAATGAAGCAGGTCAGCAGCAGGTCAGTACACATGGTGCGCACTTCACCCACCTCCAGACCCTCCACACAAGACAGAGTCTTGTACATCTGGGAAACAATCCAACGCAGGCTGTGGGGAAAGCAGTAGGTATTCTGCTTCAAATAGCCAATAAACTTGTTAACCAAAGCCACCAGCTTGGCTTCATTTGCCTCCACTGCTGCCTGGACCCTTTGCCTGTAACCTTCAGAGCCCTTCTCCCCAAAGCGTTCCTGCTGGGCTGGTGTGAGACGCTCCGTCACCTTGGCTGGATCTGTCTCCAAGTGGTCTTCATCCTCAACCAACAGCTGCATTATTGGCTCATGGAGGGTGGCAGTGAGGAAAAGCTTGGCGGAGAAAAGGCCCTCGGAGAAGAGCTTAAATAGAATGCTGAAGGCACAGGTTCCCCGCCGAAGCAGGCGCCGAGGATTGTCACTCTCCTTCAGCTCAAACTCTACCAAGTACCGCAACACCTAAGATTCGAAAAAAGTGAAAGATATGTTCAAGTCTTACTCAAACTGATTTCAGTGATGCATTTGTTTTGCATATATGTAACAGCAGAGACCTGTAGCAAGTAGCTCTCATCTTCCTGCATTATGCAGTTGCCATAAAGTGAAGTGAAGACTGTGTGAATGACCCCCTGGGTGTGTTCCTGGTTCAGCCTTTCTCCTGCCACCAGGCATGATGCCACCAGTCGAGGGTTCTCCCTCATCCTGGTAAGGAAATCGCCATAGATGCTCTCCTGGAAGCCCAGAATCTTGTAGCCATCAACAAACTGTGTATCCTCCAGCACTTTGGCATGTTGGCAGCACTCAGCTGGAGAGGCCTCCGCACTATGGGAAATGAATATTTCATTATTAACAGAGCATAGGGCTCTAAACAGCCCTGGAAGCAAGTTTTAACAAAGATTGATAAAACCCAGGCTGATGATTGATAATTACACAAGCAAGTAATTACACCACATGCTATTTGACCAAAGAGCTCCTCTGACTCTTTAATGCCTTTTTAGATAACTGATCTAGCCTGTATTCCAGCAGACCTGGCACTGGCCTTAATGAGATTTAGAGGGAATTAATACAAATGCATGCGTCTCATCAGGCAAATAACATATGCCATGGTTACACTAGTCTTTCAATCAGATTTTGTAATCCAAACTGGTCAGTATATCAATCAATACTTAAAATGATATCAGCAGCAAAAAGTGGTGCCATCCATGAGCACAAGATTGTAGGAAAATGATAGATCATACCTAGTGAGGATGAGGCGGTCAAGGTTGATCCTCTGCTGCTTGGCAATCCAGGCAGCACGATACAGCCTCTCAGCAGTCTTCAGCACATCCCCATTCAGCCGCTGGATCAGCTGCTTCTCTGAGGCCACATACAGCCGCTCCTGCTTCAGGTGGTGGGCCAGAGTGTGGATATCTGGCTTCACCATCTTCACCAGCTCAAGCAATCAGAGAGGTAAAAGACTAGGACAAAGGTCAGATGCATAAAGGTCAGCCCCACAAGAACATTAAAAATATAATGCATATTCACGTGCACAATATTATGTACAAACCGCCAAATCTATGGCATTGTTAGCCCACATTTAACTCACAATATTTAAGATAGAGGATTGTATTTCTTCCAAGTCACATGAGCACTAAAATATGATACACAAGATAGATGCATTAGGCCTAAAATGCATGGCAAAAAGACTTCTACAGACTTCACAACTAAAAAGACTTCACAACTATTCCCTGTATTCAGTTAAGGCATAAAAATATAAAGAAAGGCAGTACAAGGTTTCCAAATCTTGACCTCTAACAATGAAAGAAAGTGTTTGCTACCGTTACCTATTAGGGTTGGGCAATATGTCCAAATCTTATCAGCCACTACCACCCCTTCAATCACCAAATGCCAGAGCACTCAGAAAGACAAGCAGACATTTCAACATTGATTACAGCATTTAGCTGAAACATCTGCTTGTCTGTGCCTTCAATTAAGAAGAAATATCAAAATGCATTTTAGTCCAATGAACAGTGTCATTGTTTGCAGCCTCCAGATGATGAAATGACTGGAAATAACAGAGGTAACCAACTAGACTGTTAAATGGTCCACATTATCCTAACAACTTTGTGGCACTGACAGGGGCTAGCATTGTCTGACATAGGCTACATATCCTGAATGAAGCCCCAACATTTCAGGATATGACTATTCATGGCACTTATTGTCTCACGCTTGATTCTTTGAATACTCAAGAACAGTAATTTAAATGACCAAAAAGAAAGATATCACAACCAGCCAAACAAACAAACAAAAAACCCACCAGCAATGAATTTGGGTCATCACTGATTTCCAATATATTCATCTTTTGACCATACATTACTGATGCCTTTGCATTGAATTGAAATGAGTAAAGCCTGAGCTATTAGTTAGTTGAGTTGACCCGATAATTCAATTGATGTTACTACTGACTTAGTCAATACAAAAAACAAAAGAAAAAAATAAAACTGCAAAAATTACAACTTCATTAGTTATCAAGTACCATAAAAACATCTTGAAGTATAAAGCATCCAATTTTCTTACAAACATTTTACTTTTAAATACTTTTTAAAATGCCACCCCGGGCCCATATAAATAGGAGGGTTGTGTCAGGAAGGGGATCTGGTGTAAAACCAATGCCAAATCAAATATTCTGCTGATAAATCAGATTTCCATACCAGATTGGTTAAGGCCCAGGTTACACCAACTGCCACCAGTACTGTTGGCCAGCAGGGTGCTGGTGGAGACTATGCTACTGTCGGGCAAAGGGGAAAGATAGGGAGTAGGCATGTCCAGATGTAGCAGTGGGAGTGTTGAGGTGAGTCTGAACTTTTAATGTTAGCTCTATGGCTGGTAAAGGGAAGGAGATGGCTGATAAGATGGAGCAAAGGAAGGGAGGTATACTGTGTGCAAGTCACCAGGTGGAAAGTGAGTAAGGCCAGGAGCATTGGAGGTGGATTCAGAGTCTTCTATCATGGTGTGGATGGGAGAAGAGATGGGGTAAGGGTAATCCTGATGGAAGATTGTATCAAGAGTGTGTTAGAGGTGAAGAGAGTTTGACAGATGTGATGGGTATGAAGCTAGAAATCAAAGGTGTGGTGATGAATGTTGTCAGTCCATATGCCCTGGAAGAAGGGTATGGGATGGAAGAAAACAAACTTTTTGGAGTGAGCTGGATGAAGTGGTGGAGAGTGTACCCAAGGAGAAGAGAGTGGTGACTGGAATGGGCATATTGGTGAAGAGAAAGGAGGTGAAGATTGAAGAGAGAGTTCAGGCACTGGGTGGTAGTGAGGAGTTGCTGAATAACTGGGTAACTACTGCAGTAATAGTGAGGGAGACGGCAAGGAAGGTACTATGTGTGTCATCTTGACAGAGGAAGGAAGACAATGATACTTAGTGATGGATTGAGGAAGTGCAGGAAAGTACAAGGAAGAAGAGGTTGGTGATGAGGAAGTGGGATATTCAGGGAGATGGAAAGGAAAAGCATATGGCAAGTTATACGAGATCTGCGGCACTAGGGAAGGAGATAAGAACTTGCACCACTAGGCTAAACAGAGAGAGTGAGCTCGGAAGGATATGCAGCAGGTTAGGGTGATGAAGGATGCAGATGGAAATGTGCTGACAAAAGAGGAAAGTGTGTTGAAAAGGTGTTAAGAAGTATGCTGAAAGGCTAATAAAGAAAATGAGATAGAGAAGGTTGGATGATGTGGGGATAGTGAATCACAAAGTGCAGTGATTAGCAAGGATGAGGTGAGGGGAGTTATCGAATAGATGAAGAGCGGAAAGGCGGCTGGTCCAGATGACATACCTGTGAAGGAATGGAGACATTTACGAGACATGGCAGTAGAGTTTTTAACTAGATTGTTTAACACAATTTTGAAAAGTGAGAGGATGCCTGAGTAGAGACGAAGCATAATAGTTTCAATTTTCAAGAATAAGGGTGATGTGCAGAGCTGTAGTAACTACAGAGGAATCAAGTTGATCAGTCACAACATGAAGTTATGGGGAAAAGTAGTGGAAACGGGGTTAATAGGAGAGCTGATGATTAGCAAGCAGCAGTATGGTTTCAAACCAGAATATGAACATGGAGCTACCAGGTAAGATGCAGACCAAAGAAAAGGTTTATGGAAATGGTGAGGGAGGACATGCTAGTGGCTGGAAGATGTAGATGACAGGAAGTGATGGAGACGAATGATTGGCTGTGGTGACCCTGAAAATAGTAGTAGTTCCATAATTTTGTATCAGAAAAGGGCACCATGAATGTAATGTTTGCTCTGAAAGTGTCAATGGAGAAGTACAGAAAAAGTCAGTTATATTGTGTCTTTAGACAAAGCATATGACGGTACTGAAAGCAGGGGTGTGTGTAAGATTGAAGTCAGGAGTGGCTGAGAAGTGTGTAAAAGTGTAAAAATATGTATGAGGGCAGTGTTACAGTGGTGAGGAATGCAGTAGGAATGATGGATGGGTTCAAGGCGGAGGTGGGATTACATCAGGGCTCGGCTTTCAGCCTTGTTGTTGTTTTTTAGATTCCCTTATCCCACAAGGGGGGATGCAATTAATTGCATTCAACCCATCTTATTGTACAGGAGCAGTGAGCAGCCACCATGTGGCGCTCAGGGAGCAGTTAGGGGGTTCAGCATCTTGCTCAAGAACACCTCGACATGCTTTCGGAAGAACCAGGGATCGAACCTGCAACCTTCAGATTGCCAGAGAACCACTCTACCCACTGAGCTACGTATGCTGCCCATAATGGTGATGGAGAGGTCGACAGACAAGATCGAGCAGGAGTCTGCACGGACCATGACGTTCGCAGATGACATTGCTACCTGTAGTGAGAGTCGGGAGTAGACTGAGGAGAGCTTTGAGAGGGGGAGGCATGCAATGGAGAAGAGGAATGAAAGTCAGTAGGAGAAAGATGCAATACGTATGGATGAACGGGGAGAGAGCAGGAGTAGAGGTTGCGAAGGATAAGTTTAAATACTTGGGGACAACTATTCAAAATAACGAGAGTGCAGTAGAGAGGTAAAGATAAGAGTGCAGGTTATGTGCATTGGGTGAAGTGTGCAAGGCAACATTTACAAGAGAAGGCTATAAGCTGGAGTGATGGAGAGGGCTTACAAGATGGTAGTGAGACCAGCTATGGTGTATGGTTCAGAGATGGTGGCACTGACAAAAAGACAGGAGTTAGAGCTAGACGTGGCTGAGTTGGAGATGCTGAGATTTTCACAGGGAGTGATGAAGAAGGACTGGATCAGGAATGAGTATATTAGAGACAGCTCAGGCTTGATGATTCGGAGGGAATTGGAGATGCGAGATTGAGATGGTTTGGACATATGTGGAAGAGGGATGCTGGGTATATTGGGAGAAAGATGCTGAATATGGAGCTGCAAGCCAAGAGGACAAGAGGAAGGCCAAAGAGGAGGTCCATGGATGTAGTGAGGGAGGACATTCAGGTGATTGACATGACAAAGAACAGGAGGGGATGGAAACTGAGGATCTGCTGTGTCGACCCCAAAGTGGAGCAGCCAAAAGAAGAAGGAGATTCTCCCTTTTCCAAACACATACAGCCAAGTACATACAAACCAGACGGACTGAATGCATTTAATTTAAACAATTTCCCATGAAACCCCATGCTCGAGTTCAACTATATTTCCACGTGTATTTACAATACCATGAAATTCTTGTGCTTGGACACAAGGACACCCCCTCCAAAAAAAAAATAGAGCACGTACAAAAGGGTCTTTGTGAACCACAGATAATGTGCTAAGCAAGCTAAACTGGGAATTGAATGAGAACAGACTAAGGAAAACCTCAAGGTAATGGTTATATTCTGCAAACTAACAAACAAGCATGACAACATGGTTGATATGCCTGACAAATTAAATAAGTCATGGAGATTAACAGTATAATGAAAGGGGCTTGGCATTCACATTTATTGATAAAACACAAAGTAATAGAATTGTAATGTCTGAGCAAACTGAGCCTAAATTACCATGATGCTTTTCTTTAACCTAGAGTAGCCTTAAAGTAAGTCCCAAACCCTTACCCTACACTTAACCACACCAACCAAATGTCTAAACTTAGAGCTTGACTAGGCAGCATTCTTTCAGTTCTATTTGTGAAAAGTTTCACATCACTCTCATAGTTATGAGTAATTCAAATAGCCTGAGAGAGAATCAAGCCCCCTGTGTTTAACCCTCCATCTGTAGTCAGGATCTCAAAAATCTCATAGCTTTCAGTAGACCTCAACCAATCAGGGGAGCTCTCTGGCCCCACTGCCAGTCATCTATTTGGGTGCAAAGCTTTGATGCCACGACATTTGTCAGTTTTCTTGTCATCACTAGAGATTTCAAACAGGTGGATATGACCAAATATGTTCATCTTAATAAATGTTTCCCTTTGAAGTACAAAGGTATTTCACAATATAGATGCTGGATTAAAGATGAGCTAGAGGTTAACTGAAAAATGACAGGTTTTTTTGCATGCATTGATGAACAACTGTGATCAAGTATATCGTCTTTATCGCATTAACACAGATCCTAGTCCACAGGTCCACAAAAAGTGCTAGTGATTTGGATATAGGAGGTCTTTTGAAATACTTCACCTAAAATAGTATCTCACAATGCTGGTGTAACTAAGAGATTTTCTGGGGAAATAAACAACAAACTATTCACAAGTACAGATTATCAACTATAAAATATCACCAGTTTTAATGATGATGATGATAATAATAATTGTTTCCTTATCAGTCTCACAAAGGGAAATTTGCATTTCTCTACATTTGACCCATCCTATTGTATAGGAGCAGTGGGCAACCATCTGATGGCTCCCTGGGAGCTGTTAGGGGTTCAGTGTCTTGCTCAAAGACACCTCAACATGCTTTCTGCAGCACCGAGCATCAAATGTCTAACCTTAAGATCACCAGACAACCGCTCTATCCACTGAGCTATGTCACCCCCTTTCAGGCATGCACATGAAGTTGGTCTGGAGGGAAGCATTACAGGGAAAAAAGGAGAAGGCAGACAATTGAGAATGTGGATTCCTCTGGGGATGTTCAGTCAAAATTGCTTACTTCTCCATAGTAGCCTACTGCAGTTTTAACCATCTCTTTAATATAAAGGATGTGAAATGTCTGTTGTAAATGTCATGATTAGTCCCCACGTTGTAGGGGTGGACATGGACTTAGATGGAGTATGGGGGATTAAGGCCAGATGCTCTTCCTGATGCCCCACAGTGGGTTTGAAACCACTGCCTCTGACTTATCAAAAGAATAATTCTAGTATTTCAAACCCGGCCCCCATTTCCTCATCATTTGGGGTCTGAATAACTAATAACGAAAATAATTTGTGGAATTGGTCCAAGTATTGAATGAGAACGCGTCAGCTGGCAGCTGTCAAACAGACTGCAATGTAATCCTTGGGGGCAACTGCACCCGTCAAAGTCAGTCTCAGCTGACTACAGGCTATCCCTAACCTTATAAAGAGCACAGTTCTGTAACAACCCAGCAGTCAGCTGAGACTGATGAAGTCACTTAGATGAGTGATGGAAACATTTCTTCCACTAAGCTTTGTGTCCTGATGAACTAATCCAACTTCCTGGGATCACATCCTGATGTGTAATGATGACAATTGGTTTCATATGTGTATCCAACATTCATATGAAACTGACTATGACTGATACTGTATGAAATCAGCGACCAATCGTCAGCTTCAATCGATGACTACTACCAGCCAAAGAAGCTGGTTCACTCTCCTCTGCCTATTTAACCGCCCCATCCTCTCTTCAATTTCTAGGAGCTCTTCTTCCATATACTCTAACACAAATAAATACAGGCAACCATCAAATTCAAATGTCTCGTCTACATTATTGAAATCAGCTAAATGAGAATGGGTCAGATGCAGCGAATAGTAAATTTCCCCTTGTGGGACTGATAAGGGAACAATTTATTTTATTGTAATTTTTTGGTTTATTTTAAGGAGACTCAGCTCAGCGGTAGAGTGTGTGCTTCGGGAGTGACGAGCCAAGGGTTGCGAGTTCGAACCTACTGCAGGGTGTCAGGAAGGGCATCCAGCCTTACTCTCTTAACCTCCATCTAAGTCTGTGTCCACTGCCACAATGTGGGGACTTATTGTGGCAGTAACTTACAAGCCCACATGAAATAATTTATGGTGCGAATTCGAACAACAAATCACTGCTAATATAGTTTAAGTTTGAAGGATTTTAAAACATTATGGTTTTATAAAGTCTAACATGTTTTTGGCTTTTTTAGTGGCACTGCATATGTATTTAACACCACTGCTCTGGCAGCGTAGTAGGAAACCTCTTTCCTGGTGAAATTGCTTTTCAGCTAACTATCTTTACCCTTAAACACCAAGTAAATAACCATGTAATATGTCAAAATGATTAATCAATTTCTTAATGTAATACGTTTTATCAATACTTGGGAAGTTTAGCCACCAGATTTCTGAAAAAAAGGCTTATTTTAGGGGCTCCAACTAGTGGGGTGCTTTGGGGACGTAGCGTAGTGTTTGACAATTATATATCAATCATGAATGAGACATTTGATTGGATATAAATATAGATAACTATAAACCATTTGTGTTGTTGTGTGAAGAAAAATCTTCTGCAACATTTTCGTGACATTATAAATTAGCAACTGGGTTTGTGTCGTAGACGATCCATTTTACACGTCACAATTAGTTCCCACAATGGTGGACAAGGACTTGGCTAGAGCTTGGGCGATTGAGCCCAGGTGCCCTTCCTGACCCCCCACAGTGGGTTTGAATCCACAGCCTCTGGCTCATCAGTTCCCAAAGTTCACACCCTACCTCTGAGTTACCATGGTCCGCAAGTGGGTGTATGTAGTACCTGCGCTTATTTGGATCACTTCCCATACAGGTCCTGTTGACTCTTTGAACCACTACATTCTTCACAACCGATAAAGGAAGTGAAAAAGGTGACAAGAAGACAGCTCAAATGCAAAAGTCAATGCTTCTCTGCACATCCTAGCTTCAAAATAGATCAAAAAGCTGCATCAAGCTACCTGATGAGTCACCATTCAGAGCACTGGGGAACTTTAAACAAGAAGAGAAACCACACAACAGAGGATGGGAGAGATGAAATAGTCCTCAGTCTTCAGGGCAGTGTCATGTAGGAGAGCCAGTGGATGAGAAGTCCTGTGAACTAATTTTTTTTCATTCTCCATGAGCTTTATAAAAAATACAGCAATGAGCAGCTGATGTACTAAAAGTCTACAAATAGATGCACATAAAGATTAAAAATATTCCTTACTGAACCATGATGAATAACAACCTTTAACTGAACCCTTTTCCGTCCAATACTGAGCAGTATATTCGATTATGCCAGGGCTATATTTTTTTCAATGCAGGAGAAAAAATACATGATTCTATGATAAAGCAATGTAGTTTAATACCCCAATGCATCACTGAATGTACTTGGAACACAGCCCAATCATCCCACTAGAAGAGCAGAGAGACCATCTGAATAAAATGCTTTTTATAGACATTCAAATAAGGTTTCACTTTCTGGAAAAAGTACTAGTGGTTCAAAGACAATGTCCCTTTCTCAATTCCTCTTCCCATACTATCTTAAGGTACTTATCACAAAGCCAACATGAGACAAATGCACAACATAATCAGTGTGTTGTATTTGACTATTCCCACAGCGTGTCCTTTCTGAAGTGAAAATGATACACCACAGCATCAAAAAGCTCTAATATGGTCTAATCAGTCCGATTTAGATGTGTGCACAGTTTACACAGTTTGAGTGGATAAAAACGACTAAAATAATGTCCACACAAAACTAAGTCTCCAAACAGCATTAATCAACATCATCATAATACTCTATTTTACAATACAATGTTTCAGCTACCTTGCTAATAAAATGCAAATACCACA
>OMLC01041985.1:0-53990 GCA_900302585.1 Regalecus glesne
ACCTTACCACCAGGACCAAGCTGGCATAGCAAAGACAGCAGTAGTCAGAACTGCACACCCCCGGCCCTCTGAACACCTCATTTCATAATCCTCTGCCTCTGACCCTGGTGTTGCCCCGTTGACAAGGAGGGATGTCATCATCTGACTCAATGGACTACCAACACACAAGCACGTGTTTATAGGTTTCTCCCCTCATTTGAGGTTAGCTGGTGAAATTGAGACTTTCCTTTCCCTTTCCAGCCTAGCAAGAGTCAGTCATGCTTGTATTTCTTCTTCCAGCTGGAGTGCCTGCTCAAGCATCCATCCACCGGGGTCAGACTCCTTGGTAGAAGCAAAGGAAGGAGTCATGTTACCTCCACACTGGCTTCCCACCCACGCAGGATGGATTTACGTCTGTGAGCCCCTCTTCCCACATAATCCCACCAGGTCTCCCATAGCGTCCAGGTGGCTGGTAATCTCAAGGCCCCAGTTAAAACTATTGAGTGACAGTGCTTTTGTGGCTGTTCCAATAGTTCTCTGTGTCCCTCGATCAGCTGGATGTGCTGTAAATTCTAAAACCTCCACTTAGAAATATTTGGATTCATTGGCCTTTCAATTCATTGTGTCTATTGATTTATGGCATTTTGAATATCTATGAACTTAATCCATCCATCATCAACTGGTTGTCTGCAGCCAGGTCATGAAGGTAGCACATCTCAGCTAGGAACCTCAAGTTTTCCTTTTCCTGGCCACATCCACCAGCTCTGACTGGGGGATCTCAAGGCATTCCCAGGCCAGTGTGGAGATATAATCCTTGGAACACCTCACTGGGGAGGAGACCAGGTGGCATCCTTATCATCACTTCTTTCTCGATGTTTCATGGGGTCTTCTTGAACCATTCCTAATCTGATCCCTCCCCTGAGCCATGGGAGACTCTACCAGCTCCAGACAACACAGCTCTCGGGTTCATAGGGACACACAAACTGATGTGCCTTCACCCTGGAGTTCAGCTTGTATCTCTTTGGTAGTTGTCCTTGATTATTTTTCTACCCTTCTCACTATCCATCTGTTCAATCTGAGATAGATTTTCCTCTTGTGACTGCAGCTGCAAGTTGAGATGATCTTGGAGCCTTTGCCTTTACCATGCTTGTGTATTAGTTTATTTCTGATCTCAGAGAGTTCTCTCCTTTGCTTTCTCTGGTGTATGTTCAGTGTGCTGCACACAAGGATACCAAACACCAGTGACTACTTTTCTCCATTTAAACAGGCTGAATGACTGATGGCAACATTGGAGATGCGTGATAATACTTAAAGAAGCACGTGGTTTGAAATATCACTGCAATACAATTATTCATTATCTTTTCTAAGGGATACCGACAAATGTGTCCAAGCAATCTTATAATACCTTTATACAATAAGTAATAATTCAATTCATCCCTTTTCGCCGGTTGTTTGCTTCATTCTAAGACATACCAAAGGCATGTACGCATACGTGACCAACTAGCTTTTAATTTCAATATTTTGCAGGAGGAATACATTATTATTTCACTGAGCTGTAAGCACTGGGATAAGCTCTAGCATGACTCCAAGACCCAACTGCCGGATAAGCAGTTGACGATGGATGGACATGGATGGGATGTGGGTTATTAAGGCCCCTCCTGGAGGCCTGAGGTGGATTTGAGCCCACGACATATAGTTGGCTCGTCAGTTCGTAATATAAACTGTATGAAATAAAATATCCGTTCATCCATCCATACATCCAGTGTCGGATCACGGAGGTAGCAGATTTGAAATAAAATATGAAAGATTAAAATAAGAATAAGATTTTTAAAGCTAGCTATCCTTGTCTAAATGTGCTCAAAAATTCACATAAAAAAACATCAAATCAAAACGCCTAATTTAATGATGGTTACGTTTAAATACCGCGACGCCAATTACGTCATCAAGTGGAGACCAATGTGTTTCGTCACCATTAGCTGGCTGACGTTCCCACGGATGCAAGTGACATCAACTGCATCAGATTTTGTAACCAAAAGTGGACGTGGGAGACAACCCTGTGCCAGGAAAAGCCCCAAAGTGTGTGGTGAGGAAATATGACCCTGAATAACAACGACTTTGTCTGGTACGAAGGTAGTGGGCCAATGGGGGCACCTACAGTCAGTTAATGCTGAAGAAGTTACCTGTATGTATGAGTGATAAAACGTTTTGGTCTTCCTTTCCGTTTGGATTAATAATTTCAGGTAGTGATACTGAGCCAAAAGTGCAGTATGTTGAATGTGATGAAATCTCCTCAAATGAGGTTGCTAAAACCATCGAAGCGCTTGAAACACTTGATTTTAAAAAAATCACCCCGGAATATGTTGGGAAGCCAAAGGAATATTTCATAAGGAAACGTAACGGGCTTCAGGCACAACAGATGTCGGCACAAAACTAACAACCTAGTCAAAAGCCACTCTGTCACTGTCTTCTGTCACTCTCTATGATGACAGAGTTTATTTTGCCTAGTGCTGTGGACATGTGCCGAGTTACCGAGTGAGACCTAGCAACCAATATTCTGTCAATACCACTCTCCAATGATACCGTGAGCAGAGTTGTTGGCATGAGTGATGACAATGAATGCCTGCTTGTGAGTAGAGTAAAAGCAAGCCCATACTTTGCCATACAGCCGAACAAATAGACAGTCTTTACCAATGGCGTTTGATTGCTAGATTTTATTACAGTGCTCTTCATGTGAACCTACTGTTTTGAAATGAGCTTCCCACGAGAATTGCATTGGATAATGTAATGCGCTGCCGTGACGGTACTTCACCAAAAAGGTCCCGATTGTAAATTCTGTACAGGTGTTTGCACAAATGGCTCTGCATCGGTGAATAATACATCGTGGTGTTGTCAAACAGATCCACGAGAGGGCGCCAGATCCAAGTGAACGCACTGTTAGTTTTTCTTACAGTCTTGCAACGAAGCAAATGTAACCAGAGCTGGATGAAGTCATGGAGATGGCTATGAACACTTAACTCTGCTAAAAACAAATCACCCAATTCGATGTGTTTTGATGCTCTGTGGGAAAAACGTATTTTAGATCATTTGCAGCTCTTGTACTACAATGAAGTAAGGTGGCTTTTTAGAAGACGTGATCTGAACTGAGATGTGCACAAATTTCTAGAATGCTATTCCCCTCTTGCTAATTATTACATTGATAACTTTGGTGAAAAACTGGCTTTCTTATCGGATATATTTGACCAGTTCGATGAGCTCAACTTATCAATAAAACGCACAAATAACACTCTTTTATTTCAGGCAAAATTGAGGGTTTCAAGAGAAACCCCTGATCTGTTGCCTAATCTTTGAATCAGAAGATTTAAAAAGGGATGATTAGACAGACGTTTTCACTTTTAACTAAAACTTTGGAAGCATTTCATGTCAACATTCAGTGCCATAATTCAGCATTTGACTCAGATGTCGTGAAAGTTCACAAATTACTTCCCAGAGGAACTACGACGTGGAACCCTCTGGATTTTGGACCTTTTTCTCTGTGAATCCTGCTTCAAAAGAAATGGTTCTTTCCTTTGTGTTGGAAAATTAACTGATGGAATGAAATTGAGCTTGTTTCATTCTAGATATTGGCTTCCAGTCAATATCCCTCTGTCAAAATATGCAATCAAATGTCTGTTAGCTTTCACCACTACCTATTTATGAGTCAAGGTTTTCTATTGTGACTGTCATGAAATCAAAGGCAAGAAAAAAATGAATGCAACTTTGAATGCTACTCTGCATATCAGCCTCTCCCCCTTCCCATCATGACTTGATCTCATTATTTCCCAGAAGCCAACCCAAATGTCTCACTGAGGGCAAGCAGAATATTTATTTTGGTCATTACAACTGACAAGTGACATAACATTTAATTACAGCTCAATTTATTTTTTTGTCATGTTTTCCCCCATGCATTTGGGAAGGTGGTTCTCAGATTTATTTATTTTTCAATCAGAAGTTAGCCTTAATTTCTTGAAGGTCTAGAACACCTGGTTTAAATATTATGAAGGATTTGGTGGTGGGCAACTGCAAACTACAGCATACAGATGTTCTTATGGCGCATGTTAGTTTGAGTCAAAGAGATGCATCATCAAAAGATGAAAGACTAAAGCAGAAGAAACAATGAAACTGAATCTTCACTAGGGTCAAGTGTTGTAAGCCTTAGTCATTGCAAACATTTATTACAATTTTTATGATGCAAACAACAGCATGTTTCTCCCTTGGTGAAACAGCTCATCATGGAGTCATGAAGAAATAAAGGAGACACAAAGGGACGGGAGGAAAAAAAGTGTATTAGGCACAATTCCATTATTTTTCCTTTAAAAAATGACAGTCTGCTCTCCAATTTCTTACCATTGTTAATTTTGGCATCTGCTTTTTGCGTTACGCTTGGTGGAATAACGGTCTTTAAAAAATAATCAAAAGAACAAGGCATGCATAATAGTTTCTGGTAATGCACATGGACCAAGATACACCGTTTTGTAAAAAGAAAAAAATAAAGTATCCATGTATGATGCTCATGTACGTTGATTCAAAGAGATATGGTCCCTTTCTTAAAGTTTTTCTCAGGTGAATCTATTTTTTACCGCTATTGGACTACGTCCTCGGTGATCCACAATTGGTCATTCATTCCACCCTGTGAGGTCTTCTCTGTGGAATTCATTTGGATAATGGACTTCGAATGTTGACAAATGCTAGATGTTACAACTATGCCAACTTCACTCATTTATGTATGTATGTATTTATGTATGTATGTGTGTGCATTTAAACTTTCCTCCTTCTTTGTCTTTTACTGCATGTTATCATCAAGCTATTTCATTTTTAATAATTCCATTCACAGTTAAATAGTTTTGTCTGATCATTATTTGTGCTATCTAGGCAATTTTGACAACAAGCCTCACAAGGGTGAGAAATGGTTACAGTCAATATTTATTAAAAATCTCCTCCCGTTTGCTGCGTGTGGCCTAGTTCCACCCCATGCTACTCTGAAGGAGAGACCAAACCCACTTCTTTGATCCATTCAATATTACTATGCCCACAAGATAGAAAAAGTTGTTTCCCCTAAAGAAAGTGCCCAAACTTACAAAAGCAAATGTGACAAAAAGAGGGGACATGGTTCTTGACACGTGGAAATAAACTGACAGCTCCAGTTTGATAAATGTGTAGACATGTCTTTAACAAGTGAGGGCTTGAATCCCTGGCTGTGCGTTTTACATTTATTAAAACAAAAAAGGGAAAGGCAAAAAAAGAGAAACAGTTATGATATTAAAACACACTGTATGTCTGTACGCCTTCTTTCCTGTTAAAAAAAATCCTGTAACACAAGTATTTGTTGCTGCTTTAAATGTGTTGGGTGGAGTTGCTATGCAATCAGAATCATCACACTTGATGGACCACTACATGGGGGCCATGAGCTAGAAAACATTGATCCTTTTGAATTTGAACACCTTTGTTGCAGAATTTATGCCATGTTACTTTGCAAATTTACATCGAGAAAGACAGACACACACACAATGAGATGTGTGCGTGTATGTGTGTACCAGGTAGATAATTATTTTCATTATGTGTGACAAAACGGTCAGCCAGTAAAAGTCTATTGGGTTCAAGTTGTATTGGTCTCTGTTAGTGAAGGCAGATTTATTGAACCAATCGAGGGGCTGAGGATGGTAGTACTGGTGGCAACAGTGGGCATTTGGGTGGTCGGGTTTTAGCGCCTCCCTGGTGGTGGTGGCGGCGATTGACGTTATGAGAGGCTGCTTTAGTCGATGTACTGGGAGAGCCAGCGGAAACCCTCACCATAGCCCTGCCTCTTCAGCACGCTACACATGAACACCTCCAGTGGTCTCGTGTTCAGCTCCTTCATGGGAATGTTACCCTGGTAGGGGAAAAATATAAAGATAAGGTATTAAGTACCGAGTGGTCTCAAGACAAGAAAGGTGCTATTTAAGAACAAGTCCATTTACCATATTCCTTTATTAGTCCCATAAGAGGAAATTTGCAAGAATCAACTCTCCTCCTTGGTGAATGTACAAAGAGTTATAGAAAATTTTATAGCTTAAGTTACAATACTGAAGAATTATTTGTTTAAAAAAATCCCTTTTGACTCTTTCCATCACTGTCATACTTAAGACTGAAGCTAATCCACGGACATGCAAACCATGATTGCTTTTGTAGTCACTCATTTTGATCCTTATTTTCTAAAATAACTTAGGCTCCTGATATTTCTCTCTATGAATGATCTCTTTGAAAATATTTTGTGTAATACATCTAAGGTACTCAATTTGGAGAGATTTAAAATGCTATCAAATGACATTTGATTAAGCACAACTCATTTAAGGTAATAATTGTTTGTTGCCATGGTCCTCTAAAAATTTGTGATCAGACTTTGTTTTTTCCTTTCCACATTAAATCATTTTTCCTTCTCAAAAAACTGATCGTGACAATTGAATAATCAAGTTTTAAGTTATTACAATCGATTAATTATTAACAATGAAATAACTCTTAATTGGCCTTGTAAGTAAACATGCTAGATTCACTGTATTTTGGGATGTTTGTCAACAAAAAGTTTTCAGAACTCCTGACCTTTATATAAGAAAAAGTCCATTTACCATTCGCTGATTATAAATGTTATATCAATTGAAAACAGCTGCAATTCTTCCAGGATCAGATATTGTTTTAAATGTCAGTGTTTAGTTCATATTGGACTGGATCCATGCTCACCTTGCCCGTTGTCTGTCCATACAATCCAAACATCTCCCTTAGCCGCTCCTCGCTGATGGCCTCTTGTCTGTCAATCTTGTTGCCCAGGATCAAAATAGGCACGTTTCCAATGGTCTCATCTGTCATGAGTGCCTGGAAGTGTAAGAGAAGATGTTGCTATCTGACTGACCCAAAGGGTTCACTGGTTTTATTGTGAAATTGATTAAGGAAGTTCTGAAATAAATTCTGAGTACGGCCTTTGCTGCATGTCACCAGTATAATTTTTTTCTGAAATTTAAGATTACATATATATAAGAGAATAAAAAAACTTGTAAAAAAGGTTCTTACATCAAGCTCTGTTTTCGATTCGGGCAATCTGAAGAGGTCTGCGCAATCCACGAGGAAGACGATACCGTTGATGGCAGGGAGGTAGTTTTTCCAGACTCTGCGGGCTAGGTGAAAGGACACATTCACAAAAACACAGCAAATGATCAAAACATGCAGTTGTGAAAATACACATTCTGTAACAACAGACGACGATAATAAAACAAATGCCAAGAACAATGTGCAGTGAGCACACATTTTAAATGGACCACCAAATGGGTATCAATCATGGTAGATACAAAAATTGACAATTAATGCTACTTTGATGAGTAGTCATAATAGCTACAAATGCAAATTGGAGAAACAAACCTTGTGCATGGCCTCCAAGGTCAAAGGTGGTGAAGGTCATGCCAGCAATTGTCAGCTCTTCTGAGGCTGGTCGAGGGAACAATAAGTCATCGTTAAATTAAGGAAATAGCTGACAATTCATCAACAGTGCATAAAATTCATCTCCACATGTGGTTGAGGGACAAGTGGCTTCTAAAGGGAGACTAAAACCATCTGATCTGTTGAAGTGTCAGGGTGAGACGCTGAATCTATTTTAGCTTCAGGGGGAACTTCTGATACTGCACTTTGAACTCTTGCGGGGTGGGGGGGATAAAAGGAGAAAATTTCCCTTGGAGAGGAATATAACATTTTAAGTAAATCTGTAATACGTCAAATAGGGGTGGACCTATATGCCAAAAATATATCACAATTCTATTGTTCCGGCAGTCACAATTGACAAAATTTATCCCACTATTCTTTCATTCTTAGTTTCTAAGAATAATTAGTAAGTTACTGAACAGTATGACCAAACTAATTTCCATATTTATGAAAACAGCTCTAACAAGGCAGGCTGCGGTAGCTCAGTGGTAAAGCTTGTGCTTTGGGAACTGCCAGAGCCAGAGGCTGTGGATTCAAACCCACCATGGGGTATCAGAAAGGGCATCTGGCCTAATCCCTCGAGCTTCATCCAAGTCTGTGCTAATCCCCACAACATGGGGACTAATCATGGCCGGACCTCTGAAGAACACCGCTCTACAACTAACACAATCTCAACGAAAGTGAATAAGGAACAATAAAGGCCAAACTGTCTTTTTAAATAGATTTCAATGGTCACTGCAACTTTAAAAGGTAAAAATCATTCAACCATCACTTTAATAGGGTCTAGACTTGACACTCGTCAAAGTGCAAAAAAAATTGGCATAACTTCCAAAACCAATATTGGTTTCAAAAGATAATGCTCAAGTTAATTTTTTGCAAAATGACATAAAATAAAATAAAAGATTCCCCTTATCAGTCCCACAAGGGGAAATTTGGATTTCTCTGCATTTTAACCCATTCTATTGGCAGTTAGCTGCCGATATATGGTGCTTGGGGTGCAGTTAGGGGTTCAGTGTCTTGCTCAAGGACAACTCGAAATGCTTTCTGCAGGACCGGGGATCAATCCTGCAACCTTCTGATTTGCAAATATCTGCTCTACCCACTGAGCTATGCCGCCGCCTATCTGTAAGACAGCTAGGTTCAAAAGATAGTGCTCAAGCCCATTATTTTGCAAAAGGACATTCAAAATTATCTAACTTGGCAAGAATTGTAAAATTACACACATTAAAACTAGTTTTCACTTAATTGTATTTGGAGGTAACAGCATGTAGCATTCTAATAAACATGAAAAATACAATAATATAAATAGACTTGTTTGTAGATGAGCACTTCCAGTCTTGAATAAAGTGAATGGTCAGACTCAAATAATCTTCGGAAGTGCAGCTAGACCATAAATCACTTGTTATAACCAAAGAATTGCATGTTTTTATTGTGCTCAACTCATTCAGACTTATTATAAGCATGAAATAATGAAATAGTGGTGTATGAAAAATATTTACGGCTAGGTAACTTGCACTGTAGGTGAACTACTTTGAGCAGTTGTCTGTAATCATTGTTTTTCAGTGTTTTCATTGGAATCACATCTTTGGCCAGGTAAAATATAACCGTTTCAGTTATCTCTTTCCAGCCCTAACTTTTTTAATCATACAATATCACTTTCTCAAATGCCTTTGCTATTGTACTCTGTTTATTCTGAGTTGCGCCAGCTGGCTGTGTCACTGTGGATGATGTACCCACTTGAGATCCCTTAATCGCTTGGTTTTCTACGTGCTCTTCTTTGTAGATGCTAAAACAAGTTCCTCGTGTTGCCATCCAATGTCCAAACCTGGTCTTTGCCAACTCAGCAAATTACGATTGTTTGTTCTGTGTCCTTTTCAGAGAATCCAAACCAGTTCTATATAACAGATGTCATGTTTTTCCTTTTTTTTTTTTCCTTTTTGACCAAGTTGCCCTCCATGTTGTCTGTTATTTTGCCATGTCATACGAGGAGGAGGACGACGACGGAGGAGCAAAAAATAGTTCTGTTATTGGTCAATTTGTTCATCTGGAAGGGAGTGTAATTTGAGGTTTGGGTGAAAAAATAAATGTAAATGCATGAGCAACCAATAGAATGTGGCAGCAAATCAAGTCAGTTTTTGTTTGTATAACCCATTATCACAAAGCTGTGTAATTGATCAAGACATGATTCTCCTGATCTCTATAAAAACAGATCATGTAAAATCATGGTGAAGATTTACTGTTCACAATATAGTATCAACATATTGCACACCCCTAGCACCAATCCCTGAATGTAATGGAACTTTTTTCCTACCAATTCCATGTCAGGACTGTTAGACTGTGCTCATCATGAACTTTCTGAACCCGACTTGTTCCCAAGCATGGACAGCTTTCAAATAATGACTGACTGCAAGTGTGGGTGTTTGTGTGCACCTGTTATGTATAAGCATAAATGAGAAATCCACTCACTCGGATGTAAAGTTGGCACATGCTGTCCCAGTCTGTCATCTTTGAGCATGTGCAATAGCGTCGTCTTGCCAGCATTATCCAGGCCAAGAAATACTAACTTGCCAGATTTCTTGTACAGCCCTGAAACAAAGCCAGAAGCACGTCACAATAGTTCCTTGGAAAAGTTCCATGATTTTCAAATGAACGTTTTAAACAGTTTATTTTTAATCAGATCATACATCGAATCGCAGACTTAAAAAGCCTTAAAAAAAGAGAAAACCATGAATTCTGAATGTGTGGAAGTGACGAACACGTTAAACTGAGTTGTCGAGCCCAAACTTGAATTCAGGAATGTACCTTCACATCAAACATGATAAATAAATTTACATAATGTTGAAAAACAAAGCCAGTGTGCTCCACTTTTTTTTGTATAAAGTCACCTTGTACTAGCTGGATGAATTGAGGCTAATTTTCCTTTGTTGTCCCAAGCAATTAAGGCTTCAATGTCTTGCTCAAGGACACCTCAACATACTTTATGCAAGGACCAGAGATCAAACCAATAACCGTACAATTACTAGATGACTGCCCTACCTCCTTGGGTAATGCCGCGGTTTAACCTAAATTATTTTGTAAGTTTTACATTTTTAGTGCTGTATTGGTACAGACCTAACAAATGAACACTACAGAAATTGTGTCTTCCACAGCCGTGGAAAATCCTGTAGTGTAGACTGTATCAACGTTTACTGAAATCCAGATCATTTTGATAGATCAGAATTTATGGGGGACTCAGGAACACATATAACTGATCAAAATCCTTCTGAAAATTCAGAGGTCTCGGTCAATTTCCAGGTTAAATTTGGGTGTAAACCATTTCTGGTATAAAATCCAATTTCAATAAAGTTTTGAACCAAAGAATGTAAATGATGACATGATGCAATGTCCTGTGGAATATCTCTATAGCTTTAAATTTTATTTTCTGACGTTCCAACTCAACTCGTACTGTTGAGGAGAATTTTACCTTTTTTTTTTTTCCTTCATCTGAATCCATAAACATAAGCTTGCTCCATTTTCTGTCAAACTGTTCATTTCCTCAGGCTATTTACCAAGATAGGAACAAACCACAAAACCTGCTATTAATGTGAGCGCAATATATGGAGGGTAATTATTTCTGCATTTTGGGCTGGACTTTAATCCAAAGATGTGCCTTATTTTTACTGATATGGGGAAAGAAAATCCAAATGTTTAAAGTCAACAGCGTTGTTTCATCATAATTGATGAAACAACGCTGTTGACCGACTCGGACTTTACAAAGAGTAAATTTAGGTGAAAATGTTCTAAGGCAACCTTCCCTTCAAGGCTACTATTCAGTACAGAGACTGAATATGAGTTAATGAGAAATCCTGTGCCTATCATATAATGCCAACACAGTGTTACCAAAGGATACCATTGATTTCTGGCTGAGTATGTTCTTATCGACATCATCATTACTCATGGGAAGACAGCGGCAGCACCTTTTACCTGTCTGACAGGGTGAACGGGGAGAACCACTTCACACAGAGACACAGAGTAAAACTTTGTAGGAGGGACAGCTACTATTAGACATCAGCACCACTTTTTGCCAACGTAGTCCATCATTGACTTATCTTGGAGTTGGGTGGTGGGGCATGTTAAGTTATCTTGTCCCTCACCTCAAGAGTTTCATGTTAAAGGCCCCTTGTATTCATATGATATATGCTAATTAAATTACTCTTAGCCAAAGTATACCACATTTCCTGAGTATAAGTTGCACAAAGCTAAACGCACATTACTTTGAGGAGAAAGCACACACGAGTCACTTAGGTGCACAAGTAACATTCATGTGGTGGTAGAGTATTTTTAATTGAATCACAAGATTAATCATCGGCATCTAGTGGCCTAAACTGAAATGCAGTGTATTTGTCCACCAAAATTACATTGTATAATTTGCTTTGGAAGACACGTCTCAGGACCAGCTAGACAAATAAAAGACGGTGAATAACAGTCTGCAAATATGGTACTTCGAAGCCCCATAAGAGCAGGGTAAGTTAGGTGTTTTAGTATTGAGTGGTAGGAAGTGGGGCTTGAGCCCATAAGATTGTCAGTGTTACCGTTTAAACCAAAAGGCTCTATACCATGTGGATATCATGTAACCGTCTGTCTATAAATCTAGGAGTGTGAATCATCAGTAGGGAGTGGTGCCTCCCTGGGTAGCTTGTAGTTCCAGGTCACCCTTGCAGTTGGGCACTTTGAACAACAAAGACTTGTGAGAGAGCTCCCTTCTTTCCTCCTTCTACCTTGAAGGGTACAATACTGAGCTGTAGGAAATGAAAGCCCATACTGTAGTTGCACAGTACGACTGGTCAACCATGTCACTGTTCAGCTAACCATTTAAGATGCAGAACTGACCCGCAGGCGTAACAATCAGTTAAAGCTGCCCCTCAAATATCAAAATATACTTTCAAGTTGTGCCGACACAGAGACCTCTGGTAGTAGATCAACTACAATCCTGAAGACTTTTTTATTGATAGATTTTGGGTAGGACTTTACCACAAAACAAAATGATATAGCACAGTGTTTTTCTTTTAACCAGAGGAGAGAACTCTGAAAGAGTCTATGTTGTTGCGGCTAATGAAGATTGCAGGCCGAGCTCATATGATGCCAGCGTAAACAGCTAAAATCTAGGTTCAAACGTTGTTGTTTTTTTGTTTTCTGGTGTGAAAGGTGCTGACACAACAACACTAATAATTTTATCATACCGAAAGAATCTGAGATTTGGAGAATTTATACACCATAAAAATACTTTAAACTACTACAGGCTTCAAAATAAGGATTTGGGCTGTCTACACGGAAACAAAAATCTCCTTGGGTTCAGTGTCTTGATCAAGGACATTTCAGGATGTATTCTGAAGGACCTGAGGACCAAACCACTAACTTTTCAGTATTTAGATAACCTGCCCCACCTCCTGGGTTATGCTGCCCCATAATTCAAGATAGTTGCCTTGACAAAATTAAATGGGATTACCAGTATTTTATCTGAATAGATCTTCCCAGTTGCAGGACAGCAGTCAACATACCGCATTTAAAGCGTACCCCCCTGAATACTTGGAGACACCAATATGGCCAAGAAACCCACAGGTCTCGAGGTTTTGGTTTGCGTCTATGATTCTTGTGCACTAATTCAGCTCAAATTCGTTAGGAATACACACGTTTCTGTTAAAGCCTATGTCAGCCAACTGATGTGTTTAATGATGGTTAGTAAAACCATTTTCAGCATAAAATACAAATCATCAGCATGTGGGCAAGATAAGAATTCAACAACACTTATGAACCCTCCACTATACTCTCACTCACTAAAACACACATAGACATACACCTTGATATGATGACCATTAAAACATCAGTGGAGTCGTTAAGGTTATCTTAAGTTATAGAGTCCTGGCCATGTTTCTTTTTCTTAGCTACTCATCAAAAAAAAACACCAAAACAATCATAAACAGAGGAGATTGTGTGTACGTGCGTGTGAGAGGTCTGTAGTACTCACCTAGAAACTGCAGTACGCTACTGAAACCACTATATATCCAATCAAGTAAGAATGACATATCCGGAGTTGTTGAATCCTGAAATGCAATCAAAAGGGGGTGAAAAGACATGAATGTTTATATCAGAGGAGACACTAAGACAACAGCTTGGCTAAAGTAAAAGGTCAAATGTGAGTTTGAAGTGAGTCGGGATATTTTATTTTAGCCAAAACCCCACTGTTTCACTCTCCCAGCGGTTAGAAAATAAAGTTAACCTCTGATATTATAGACACATAATACTGTCTTCATATAACAAGTTGTCAGGTGAATTAATACAATTTAGCGTGTTCTGTGAAATAGCCAATCATTTCTTCATTATGTGGATGAGAAATATTCTGACTTGCGTAACACCAGTACAATATTTTAAAAAGACTTAAATGCATCAAGTCAAATCTGACTGCAACTAAGATCACAATACTTTTTTTACAGCTTCAGATCGTAGACCTTAGGTTTAAAAAAGTATGGATATTATCAGTGTTAGATAATGTATTGTTGCAATGCCTAATAGAGGATTCTTGTGGACTACAACACAATGTTATTAGACACCTTTGCCAATAGGAAAAAACAAACAAAACTAAATTACATTTACAGTCTCGGGCTATAGAGAGAATTTGCAGGGCTAGATCACAGCTCATCTCCATAAACCTCATAAAAGGTGACGTCACTTGGCTTGAAGGAGAGATGGTGAATGGATTTGATCTTATATAGCGCTTTTCTTGTCTAGCAACTGCTCAAAGTACTTTACAATGTATGGATCACATGTGCTGAGCCACCGCGGCAAGATACAAACCCGGTGCGCTTGACTTCCAGGCTCGAACTCGACCCACGATGTGCTAAATCTATCAGAAAGGTTACTAACAAGTAATAAGAAAAGTTGTGATCAATGGCTGTTGAATGTCACAATTGTCTCTTTTTAGGTTCATTCAGATTCATTGGCACAAGGGCTGGGTGATACGGGCAAAAATCAAACATCAGGATATTTTGTGACCATATACCATGATACTGATATTATGGAGCTGTCTACTAGGTCTTTCACAGAACATTTACACTTTTTAAATACGTTATTATCAATGATACTTATATAATATCTAAGTGGGTGAAAGCAAGTAACATAACAGTCTTTGAGGGTAGATTCAAAAATTGCATCACCTCATTGTAATTCAGTTTTTAAAAATAGACAATATCTAGTCTCTTATCAGATATCCAAACAATACCCGGTCCTAATTGGCAATGTAGAACAGTAGTTTCAAGACAAAGCTCACATGTAGTAACGTGTAAACACACACACACACCTAATAGACTTTTTTCACCACCATCCTGAAAACTAATATGAACCATCCCAGTTAGTGTAAACATCCAGAGTTCTGAATGCTGCCATTTACTTTACTGGCATCTATAGATGTTCCCTGCATAAAAACACACCATTTCAATTGATTAAAAATAAATGATTGTATTTTATTTGAATGATTGCTTCGGTTAAATAGAATCTGGAGAGTAGTTCCATTTATGTATTATAGGGCTACAGAAGCTCTGCTCTCTGGAATGTTCTTTTTTTTGAGAATGTAATTAAATATTCCTCGATACTAGTTTAGCAGTAGAGCATGCATGTCAGGAAATGATAAGCCAGGCATTGCAGGTTTGATCCCACCATGGGGCATCAGGCCTTAGTCCCCCATGCTTTATCTAGGTCTGGGTCTACCCCCACAACATGGGGACTCATTGTGGCAAATGGACTTGTTCTTATATAGTGCTTTTCTAGTCTGAAGACCACTCCAAGGGTTTGTAGCAGAGTTCAGTTTTGATGAAAGCTGCACCGCCCTTTTTGCTCAATCTATTCTTTGTTTAACCTATGCAACATATTTGCATGTCCTGCCACCAAGCTGTTGGTGACTGAGGGGATAGAGATGGACTTGTACAGCAGGTGCCTTTCAAACCTTGTGTGATAATAGCTATAGCAACAGTATGACAAGAAATACTCGGTTGTAGTGAGGAATTATTCTGTTTGTCATTTACTAGGCAATAGCTTAGAATAATAAATAAACATAAAATGACCCCAAGTGCCATCTAATTCCGTGTCCACCCCCCAAAATATGGGGACTAATCATATAACGATGGACCTCTAAATAAAATATTTTTCATTCTTGAAGTATAATGGACAACATCGGTTTGTTCCAAACACATTTTCCACAGTTCATGGGATGATGAGACAGCGTTGGTCTCAAGCACTGACACACGCACGGCTGTTCATAAACCACCTACACTGTACGGATACACCATGTACAATGAAGGCGTTGAGAATGAAGCCTTTCTTTCAGAGTACAATCTGACCAGATTGTATTTTGGTCAGCAAAAAAAAAACAACCAGTCTTCTGCAACAGTATGTTCTGCGCTTGGTTATTTACATGCATATTTTTTCCACTCAGAGATTATTAAAAATATCACAGGCCTTGATGCATCTCATAAACAAAAAAGGAGAGATGTTATTTCATGACAAAAAAAAATCTTAGCAGATTGTTGGGTTTGCTAAAGATGATTGCAAATATTCCCCAATCCTCTGTGAATAGTACTAATTTCCAATGAATGTGGAGTCAATGACCAACGTGCATATGAAACCACCCTTTTGTGGTATCACTGTTGTTTATCAGGGCGGGGATACTTCGAGTCAGCTCAGACTGAAGATGTCACCTGTTTGAGTGTTGAAACCTTTCTGAATAAACTTCTGATCCAGTTGAACTGATCCACCTTTCTTGTGTCAACCCCAACAGGTAAGTCATTTTCTTAAAACACCAAGTCATCTGTAATGCTTGTGCAACAGCCATCTCTCTCAGAGACAGAAAGGCATCAGATCATGCCAAACCTGTAGCCTCGTGTGGCATAAAACACAAAACAACTCAGGGGGCAAAGTGTAAAGCAGCCAAAGGTCAAGTCCATGCGAATCCAGCTGAGCTACACGTCAGCGCCAGACACTCTCAGGTCCCTTGTGCTCTCTACCCGCCCATCCCAGCCAGCGGCTCCTGCAGCACTGTGAGTTGGCAATAGAGACTCTCACGTGTGAAAGGGAGAAAAAAAACAACCTTTGGACGGGACATCTACAGTATTCATCATGCCATTTGACATCATTACGTGCCTTTTGATGCCACAAACGGCAATGTAAGTCGCAAATAAAATAAGAAGAAGCAAATACGCTGAACATACAACATTACTGGGAATCAACAGCATCGATAGGCCAGTTTCAAAGCATATTTGGTAGCGTCCAAATGGGCATCACTCTGATCAAATCAAACAAATACGACGATAGTTCAACGTCGGTATTCATCACACACTGATGGCAGTTCAAGATAAGATACATTAATAAAATACAACTCTCTTACATATCTAGAGACCTAATTCCATATGGTAACACTTTGATAGGTAGTCCTCTTGTCAAACATCTCTAAACAGGTTTTGACGGTTTTCTTTCGTTACCAAACATTAAATGATTGACAGCCGTTAGCATTGTAGCAATAGCTACATCAACGTTAGAGATTAGCTTCCCCATAAAGATATATGCTTGAACACATGAACTGACTTTTGAATATGCTCTAATTGTAAGGCAGACGCCCTAAACAATGGGTTCATTGTGAATCATTTCACGAGAAGCTGAGATAAATCTAACTACGTGTCATGTGGAGTAAGTTTTCCTTCAACCTACAAAACGTCGTTAACCAGTACTAATTAATTACAGTATCTTTCATAACGTCAGACATTGGGTGAAATTAAATAACAAGTCCAAAAGTACGTGACCTAAATAAGCGACGTGCTCCCTTACCAGGACGAGATACAATCAATTCATGAATTCGTCTATGACCGACTGTCAAATGATTCCGACGGGTGTCATTATTCAATGCAACGAGATGATGACCTTAGAACCCTAAAACTTGGCGAAAGTATAATTGCAACCGATGAATTAAGAACCTGTAAAAAAAGTCAGATTCAATCTTGGGATGGCGAACTAATCACTGATAAACATAATTAAATTAGGGGAGACCGGCTAACAGGTCTGTTAGCTAGGAACTCACTAGCGACGTGTCATATTATTCACAACGCAGCATCGCCAGGGCAGTCGCTACTTCACCAAACTTGATCAGACAATAGCTCCGCCTGGTCCCTCTTGCTCAACCGATGCTGTTACCTACTAGCATAGATTTAGCCTGGACGTCTACAACGCACTCGTTTGGAAGAATAGGTCAATAGTATCTTCAGAAAAAAATAACTGATAATGCTTTGAATCAAATAATCAAACGTGTGGGTTTGAACTGTGACTGTAACCCTCTGCTACAGAAATGACAAGAGTGCCATTGAAAGCTCAGAAACTAGGTGGGTAAAATCCAATCTGGGTTGGTGAAATAAGTACTCTGGTGCTACGGTATCAACTGCTATGACGAGAAACGTTAATGGTTGGCACTGCCGAGATTGAAAAAACGATGATTAATTCTCTATCATACTTATCTGTAAAGTGTAAGTATATCTAAAATCAGTTCATTGATGAAATAGATCAACTGTTATGCTGAACATCACAAGCTCAGCTTCATTTAATATAACATAGTGAGTTAACGTTAGCTAACTAAAGGCTAGCGGTGCGACTATCTTGCGAATGTAGCTAGTAGCAATGCTAGCTTGCTAACCTATAGACTGGCTGCGGTAACAGAGTTACTGATATTTCAGTTTTCCAATCTTTCTCTCAGGCCATTCTCCTTAAACTCACCTGTTAGATGCGTGTGGATTAATTCCTTATGGTTGATCGCTCCAATAACCATGAAAATTGCTCCTCGGGTCAATATAGAGCGAGCAAACCCAGGACCTCCTTACCTTCCTCCGTTTTGTTACAGAGCCACGACACTGCAATGGCTGTCTAGCAACTCCCTAAATCTGTCCGGCCGCTTCCTGTTTATGTTTCATTATCATCTTTCCGGAAGGGGTGCAAAAGCAATTGAAGTGGCGTTGGTTTTTTTTAAATGCAGAGAGCCTCCACCAAAGTTTCATAGGTATTTTCCGTTAAAATAATGATCTACGCCGTATTTATTAATTTTTATGACACAGCCATTTCATCACGCATAGTTTACACGTCCACATTCTTAGCATTTGAAGAAGAGAGCCAAGGAATGTTTTTCACTAATTTCACATCACCCCTTATTTAGTACCCTTATTTCACTGTAAAGTTCTTATCAGTTAATTCATTTAAGTGTTAATAATTACACTAATGAGCAAATCTTATTTTTGAAGGACCGGCAACACACTTCGGGTGGTTTACGTTTTCCTCTCTTGTTTCTAGTAACACTTAAAAATCCAGAGCACAGGAGGAAATGCCACGTGTACATACTGCGCATGCCTGAAAAAGTCGACGTTGATCCTGCTGGGTAATCCCAATTTCCGGTAGAAGAATAGAAGCATCTCACACCGATTATCACAACCAGGCCTACACCCGTCAGCGGTCGAACGGGGATCGGCCTCAGTCATGATCCTGTGATCGTAAAGTTTTCTGCTGAACTTTTCGTCAGAAATTAAGATTCGGTGACACTAACCGCTGCTTTTTGTTGGACATCTAGCCCTTGCCAGGTTACATTAACACACATAATCTAAGTTACTTAGGTTAGCTAAAGCGCAGCTAACCTAGTTATCCGCCAGCCAAGGAATCTGTGAATTTGGTTCGCGGTGTTTATTTCAGGATGTCCAACACGGGCTTCAATTCACAGAACGGGGCTGGAGCAGGAGGTGGACAGATTTATGCAAATGGTGAGTAATGCTTATGGATCTATAAATTAACATTGTCCCTGTGTCTCAGTGAGCTAAAATCAGTCAGCTAACAACGGTTAGTATTTAGCTAACACCTCAATACCGCAGACGTTTAAACTTCTTGAATCTTCTGATTTAGTTTATCTGTAAACATAAAAGTATTCTCACTATCTATTTCAAGACTGACCAGCTCTGTATCGCGTTTGTTAGACGTCATTAAGAAGGATTGGTATACCAGTATCCTTCTTCTTAAGGTAACCTGCTAGCGGCACTCAATTCGGTTGACGTTAGCTACAGTGGTGAGGCAGGGCGAAGACTAGAGTAGATGGAAAACTATCGTTAGGCGACGCTGTTATGGGACAGTCCGTGTTAGCCTTCTATGGTTTCTAGTTATCTAGATTAGAAAATGAAAAAATGCCAACAGATGGTAGTTTGTTTCCCATCACCTCCAAGTAGTTCAGCATCAATGAGTATGTGGTAATTGTGTTAGCGCTTTCGTTTGAGCCAGTTGGACAAGCCCTAAGATGCCAAAACTCCTCAGTCACGACATGACACTCGTCATGCTTTCTGGAGAAATGTAAGGGCAATTTCGTAAGCGCCGAGTAAGCGTAGTTAAAATTGTTTTGCATCTCCCCTGTTGCGCAACATGCTTGGAAGCTAAACCCTGTTGTCCTTGCATTCTACGTTTCACTGTACATGTGGCACATTGGGGATGAGCCAGATTCGTTGCCAAAAAGTTTTCTTCAGTCTCAGCCAACATACTCGTTAATTTATTGATAAGTCTCTGAAAACAGATTCGTCCTAAGTCCATTCAGTGCTGACAAACGTGTGATTATGCAGACCCCAGGGCCCCTTTTCTTAGGGGTTTGCTTATTGGTTACATTCTGGTGTCCTGTAAGGATTAAGTGGCAACGGTTTGAATTCAAAACACCTCAAGTGGTGTGTTGTAGTTTGCAACGACTCATTTAATTTCAAAGTTGTTCATCACATTTCTCCTTGATCTTTCTCTTATCTCTGCTGCAGTGGATATGCAGTCATAACACTTGATCTTTGAACTCTGCAATCTGGAAACGATAGGGTAGGCAATAGCAACAGATTCAAGAATGCATCTCATTAACACCAGAGGGCTTTGGGGGGACGTTAACATGGGGGTTGTGCGTGAGGGTATGAAAAAAGGTGTTACATGATAGTTGAGTAAGTTTTTATATGATGGGCATACCCTTCATTTAACTGTGATGATGGTAATTTTATTGTTGGTCTTCTGACCTTTACTACTTTTAGACTGGGCTTTCTCCTTGACTCGCCATCTTGTTTTCAATTATTTTGTCAATTATCGGTTGTTTTGTGATTATTTGAGAGATTTGTTTGACCTTTTAAAGATCCACCTGATTGGAGATGGATGGTGCTAGCGAGACATCTTATTTTTTGGAAGGTTGTGTTCTAATCCTATAAACACTTTACCAATTTAGCCTAGTATGTTACTTAGCACAAGGGACGGCATCGCTCAGTGGGTAGAGCGGTTGTCTGACAATCGAAAGGTTGCAGGTTTGAGCCCCGCACCTGCAGAGAAGCCTGTTGAAGTGTTCTTGAGGAACACCATGTTCCCCTAATTGCTTTGACCTGTGATGGCCTGGCGACCATTCAAGGGTGTTTCCCTGCATTTTGCCTAATGAGAACTGAGATGAGCACTAGTTCCCCGGCGACCTGACTTTGGACAAGCGGTTAACGACGGATGGATGTTACTTAGGACATAGCTAATTCCATAGCCGTGAACCTGTTACCATTCTTTTATCAGGTTAGTAGTTACCAATTATGAGGAGCTGGACCCATGTGTCCCAAGAAATGACCCCATCAAGAGACGTCCCCATTTGACGGCATTGCTCAGTGGGTAGAGCGGTTGTCTGGTAATCGCAAGGTTACAGGATCGATCCCCAGTCCTGCGTATAGCATGTTGATGTGTCCTTGAGCAAGGCACTTAACCCCTAACTGCTCCCCGAGCGCCATGTTGGCAAGCTCACTGCTCCTATACAATCGGATGGGTTAAAATGCAGAGAAAGCCAAATTTCCCCTTGTGGGACTGATAAGGATATCCATTTTTTTCAACTGTTATTGAATTATTTTAAACGTTTTTTAATTACAAGATTAATACCCATGAACTTCATTAATTTTTTTTACAATTCTGTACAAGAATTGCCCTCGATATTGTCAGTTCATTAGTCATTTGGTGGATATTGTGTGGGGTTGTCACTCCAATTTATTGTTATCTCACTTTAGTCCACACCTTTTCCGTTTGTCTTTAGTCACTCAAGTATGATCTAAATATGTGCTATAACAAAATTAAGATATCTAGTAAAGGAATCTGGAGATTTTATCTCCAGCCCCTGTAGAAAATGTGTTTTAGTGCGAGACACATAACCCCTAACTGTTCCCTTAGTGCCATGCTGCATCTGTGCTCACTGCGCCCATACATTAGCATGGGGTTAAATGCAGAGAACAAAGTCCACCAGCTTTGGTCATGTGGTAAATGAAACGATTCTAAATCTAATTTGAAATAATGTGTTGTTTTTTATTATTTTGATGACATTTTACTAATGCTGGCAGTGTGCTCTGGGTAAAGGTTGACCAAATATATTAGCACTATCAAAATGTCTGATTTATTTATTGGCTTTGTTACACTTGGTAATCAGTGACCTATTGAGCCATGCTGTCTAATGTGGCTTTTTCATTTTGCTCCTGTCTTCTAGGTCCCACACAGAACCCAGTGTCTCTGCAGCAGCCGCAAGGGCTGGGCTACAACATGACCCACCAAGCACCCTACAATCCAATGCATTTGAAGAGCCCAATGGTCCCTGGGGCTGGACTCTACAACTTGGGACCACGCCAGCCTATGCCCCCTGGCAGCTCTTACCAACATGGACCCCCGTCTAGCTCCTATCAGGCCCCTCCAGCCCAGTCTTTATTGACCAGGCCACCATTGGGAGGTCCACCATCAAGTACTCCCCCTCAGTCAGTCAGCCCTGGGCCCAGGGTGCCTCCAATGCTGGACACTCCTCAGCATCCAGTGCAGTCTACTAATAGTTACTACCAACAGCCCCCTGCTCAAGGCTGGCAGTGCCACACTGCTCCCCCACCAATGAGGGCACCCACCGCTATGCATGTAACACCACAAAGCCCCATGGGTAATCATGTGAGCCCAGCAGCAAGCTCTGCCGCGACTGTATCACTGCCACAGACATCAGCAGGTTACAGCCCTGCACTACCAGGCCCATCCCCCCATAACACTATACAGGCTCCAGGGCTGCCTCCGACCTCCCTACATGGATACACTCATCCAGGTAGAGACATCTTTAAAAAGCACATGCAGTCATTTCAAATTAATTTCCAAGGTATCACTGGCATCTAAGGAGTCTATCTTTACACGCCATCAGTCTGATTTTAAAGTAAATATTCAAATGAAGAAGATAGTTCTGTTACAGCACCCACATATCTTAAAATTATGTATGAAATTGATGCTCTTAAATGGATCAAAGAGCTCATTTGCCTTGAAGACCATTCCCCAGGTTCATATTGGATTACTACCAGAGGTTCTCCTCTCAGCCCAGATGTTAAGATAATGAAAAAAGCCCAACAGGAATCTCTTACATCATTCAAGTTTTTGATCTATCTATAAGTTTTGAGTTATGTTACTGTACAGATTATTTGAGGAATTCCCATAGGATACATGCTCTATTTAAGGAACCTTCATAGATGACGGGTTTTTATTACTCCAGTCAATAGAAGCCATTCCTGATTCTTCTTCTGGAGTCTATCTAGCCTTACTATTTGGTTTTGTTGATCATAAAAAGGAAAGCTGGTGTTCCTCTGCTCTCGGTCACATAAGATATCCGTGGGTGGGGGGGGTGCCACCGACAGCTGTCGTCACCTCAAGTCAGCGCTTATAATGTTACCAGAGCTTAGCTGTGCCCTCTCATCATCTCACACCTAACATACAGCTGCATTGAAGTGATGTCAATGTACATAATGTGGCTATGTTTGCATAATGTTGCCAATCTTGTAAATAATATGTGCTGCATATGATTTATTTTTTCTTATTGTTTTTCTTTCCCCACCATTCTTGTTATTCCCAAGGCGCTGCTCCTCCATTGTTGAATCCAACAGTACCCCACACCCACACATACCAGCCAGGCAGTACGCAGTTTGGATCTCTACCCACAGGACAGGTCCCAGTCATGAAACCGACTCCACCCCCAACTGGACCCCCCATCAGCAACGCCACACCTCCACCTCCACCTCCAAAGGCTGATGGTAGGTCAATGAAATCTGGCCCTTGGCATCTTGTTTCCCCTGCCTCCTGTTGTAGTGTGATTCTCAGTAATGTTGATATTGTATGATGCTGTGCTACAGGGGAACAAAAGCAGGACTCTATCTCTTCAGTGTGATGTGGGTTATGAGAAAAGGAACATGTCTTGCTCAACTTGAAGTTCCTTTTGTAACCAATTGTTCATCTTAATTTCTCCTCCTGATTCTTCTCCATACCAGCTCAGTGCGGGGGAGCTTCTAACAACTCTCTGCCCCCCACTGAGCCAGACAACCAGGAGGGTGATATTGAATGTCCAGGTGTGATTAAATCTGTCTGTAGTGTTGATAGTGCCTGTTCTTGTCCTGCTTGTTGTTATTGTCATGTATCTGGGGATGCACTGATTGCACTCTTCAACTTCTGAAATTCAATACTAATTTACAAATATAATTTAGAAGTAAATGGTTCATATCAGACTTTTTTCACTTTGGTTTTGTTGAAATACTACTTACAGGGTCCAAAATTAAAACTTGCCCATCTCCAAATGCAGGTAAATTTAGTCTTTGTTGAATACATTGAGACCATTTGCCACTCTGATCCAGTTGAACCGATTCACCTCTTTTTTGTGATTCCCATACCTGAATTATTGAACATGCATCAAGACAGTCCAACATTATTCATTATCCTGCAGTTGCCTTGAAGTCAGGATCAGTACATCCCCACTGTCTGTCCTCTTTGTTATAGAACATGTATCCCAAACTCCCATTATCATATATTTTGTAACATCCCAAGGCCTTGAGCTATTGAGGGGGAAAATAGACAACTTTAGCTCACCTGTTTTGACCATTCTCCTTTAAGTACTTTTGTAGCATCCATGCTGTCGATAATGCATCAGTAACTCTTATCTTTATTCATTGCAATGCTTCATCCTTTATTTCTAGTCATTCCATCTTCATCTAGGAATAGTTTATTGGGATATTAGTACAAGTCCTGTTGGAAAATATTCATATGAAATCTGTACTGTTTGCATTGGAACAGGACCCATGACTGGCAATGGTCCTCAAGCCTCAAACAACTTTAATCATTTGGACAACAAAATGGGTAAGGCTGATTTTTTTTCATATTTGGAGCAGTGTCAGAAAGACCACATAACCAGCTTCTAATATTAATTATGGCTGGGTTTTACAGGGAAAGGCAGAGGCCCTTTCCCAATTCCCAGTCTTGTTTTAATGTTTATTGATAATTGCCATAATTATCCCAGAGTATTCAAGTCCACTGTAAAGACAAAAGGGAGCAGAAGGGGTATGTATTTGGAACATCCTGAGGAAGTGGTTTTATTCTGCAAGGTCAGAGGTTTGTTTAACAGCCATTGTGATTGAAGCGAGGATTAATGAACTGGCATGTATCTACTGGCTTCTTAATGTTTTGCACCAGTAAGGCAGTTTTCAGGAAAGGAGCTTGACAAAGTTAGATATAAGCTAGTTCCTCTTTGCAGTCAAGTACCCCAGATATGCTAAAGCCAATTATCTTGTAGTTTTATGCTAGATACATGAAATGTGATTTAATTGTAACACGTCCATCTTCCGTAAGGTCTAATGTGATATCAATGGGGCGTAATTTGTAATGACTTGATTAAATTCTGGTGACTGTAATGGAGCTTGCAAAGAGTTATTTTGACTATTGGTAGGTCAGTCTGTTAAAAGAGGAAAAGTAATAGGATGGTTGTCAAAGCATTTAGTATTTATTTCTATGGTACTTGGAAACGGTGCTCGTGGAATTGTATGTTGATTTATTGGGGTTGAGCATCATTTTTGAGAAGGAACCCACTTGCACCCTTAGAGGCTGCATGTAGACACGTGACTGAAAGACCACAATTGTGAGTAATAGAGACAAGGCCATAGTTGACTTCTGCAATTCTGACAATGCTTGTTCATTTGATTCTTTTCCAATTGCAAATGCAAATCCTTTTTTTTTTTTTTATTGGGACCTTTGAAAATATTATTCTTCTAAAAAAAACTGACTATATTGAGACTTAATTTAGATCATTATTCCTTTTTTGTATATTGATTCCTCACAACCCCTACTCCCTATTATAGGTTATTCCAATGAATTGACATAAAGCTGACACCGCTCTGTTCTTCTCCCACCATCTAGCGGGACCACCCCAGCCAGGACCCCCGGGGCGCCACCTGGGCCACTATCCATCCCTCCCACCAGGATACCAAAACACTTCTGCACCACCCAATGTCACAGCAGCCTCCATGCACCCTGCAATGCAGGCCTCCTCACAGCCTTACACTCACACTCAAGCACCTCAGCAGTACCAACAGGTGAGCTCCACAACAGCCAATGCCCCTTTGTGTTTTAGTGTGTTTTTGCAGAGGCAAAGCGCACCAATTTTATTTGATATGTAAAATTTCCATTGCTTTAACCATATCTCATTCTTTAGGAGCACACATACAAGCCGGTCCTTTACATAGCATGTCGAGGTGTCCTTGAGCAAGACACTGAACCCCTAACTGCTCACTTGATGTATGTCGCTCTGGATAAGAGCGTCTGCTAAAATACCTGTAATGTAAAGCTGTAGATTTTGCTTAGTTTTTGTGGACATTTTAAGTTGTCAAGCCAAGGACATAATTTAGGCTAGGGCTATTTAGCCTTCATTCTATGTATTGTCTGCATTTGTAGAGAGACAAATCACAAAGATGATATGTAATTAAAAAATCTGGTAGAATTATGGAAACATATTTTAAACAAAGTCATAGTCCAATGGAATATCATGGCATTCTAAAATTCAACAAGTGAGCTGACACCTGAATCTAAGATGATATAGTCCAACCCACTTAACTTAATCTATTATAATTTCAATACTCTCACAATTGAAGGACTATTGAAAAGTTTGACAAACATGTATATTTCATACCAATTTGATGAGTCAAAGTCAGTTGATCCTGTTAATGAGGTCATTGCCATCAGTCCAAAGGTGTGTGTGTGTGTGTGTTTAAGTATATTTCAATTCTTGATTTAATGATGCATAGGTCGACTCAACGTGACTGTATAAGCTGTTTAAGTTCAGTCTAACATATGGTAAAGAGCTGGAAAGGTAACTGGCTTTTCTCCTTTGGGGGGGTATGAGGTACTTGACTGGTAACATGCTTGAACAAACATTATTAAATGACATATTTGCATATATCTTTTTTCTGTTTACAATTTTCTCAGCCTTCCTCTGGTCCAGGGCCAGCCCAGATTAGCCCATCTTTAGCTGCTTTGAGCCTGCAGTCAAGCACCCCTGAAGCCCTTAGAGTTGTCAACCTTCTTCAGGACAGGAACCTGCTGCCCCCAGGCCCCATCCCTGCCCCAACACCATGTTTGCCCCAGGACCTGCAGAAGATCAACTGCAACCCAGAGTGAGTCAGAACAATGGCTAGTTTTGTATACAGTGTGCTAAATGTAAATAGACTATTTTTCATAGAAAACACTTTTCTAGTCTAGGGACTACTCAAAGCTATTTTACATTTTGAATTTTGCAAAGTTAAGTCTTTTCTTTGTTTGTTAATGGAATGAGCATTAGTTTGGGGCTACTGTTGTCAACAGTAGGTCATAGCTGCTGCTATGGGAGCGGGCTACCAGCCTATTCAAGGTCCATATTTGCTTTTATACATTTCTCTCTTACGCTTTTATGGTAGAACTCTACCACAAGTCTTTACTTTATCAAGTTAATATTTTCCCCTTAGGATTGGGGTATGCATTGAGATCCTTTTCTTTAATAAATGTGCCAGTGCAATGTTTTCAGTTTAACAGTTTTCATATATTCCCCTCCAGTATTTGACTTGCTCTAAACTTATTAGACAAAATAGCTTTACACCTATGTTTGGTCTGCTCCAATTTGGCTGTCAAAGTGTCGATAGTTAAATTAGTTTGGTTCACCCATTGGCTTAACGGCTGGCTTTGTGCCTTCTGGAAGATCTCGTTAGCTTGGTGGGCCTTGGCGAAAGATTTCCTTTGCAGGCTATTAGATGTAATCCTGCTCTGTCTGCACCAGAGGTTGAATTTAAGGTGGTTTCTGTAGTCTGTCATTATACCTCACTTGTACTTGCATACAAGTTTAAAGAAGTCCTTGCTGAAATTAATTTAAATCTTTCTTTTTTATTTTACTTAAAACTTTATATGATTGTCAGACAAAGGTCTTATGTGACTTAATGCACTGACTCTGAGAGCACTCTAAAATCTTTGATACATGATTTATATCAGCAGAGGTTTCTGTATTTGAGTCGTTTTCTGGATGATTTTTCGCTTCAGGGTGTTCCGCTGTACCCTGACCAGCATCCCTCAGGCCCAGTCCTTACTGAACAAAGCCAAGCTGCCCTTGGGGCTGCTGCTCCACCCTTTCAAAGACCTTTCGGTAATACACTTTGAGTCCTCCATATCTACATCATTTCACACCAACTGTAATATTCAAAGATACAGTCATGAAGATTTGAATCGAATCACATGTGTGTATACTTTTTAATACTTTCTATTGCTGGTGTATTTAAAGCATTAACCAATTCACAAGTGTTCAAATTGCTAACACATTTGTAGTTGTGTATTCTAATGGCCAATGTTTGGTAGGAAACACTCTCCCTGGGAAAATTATGATGCACATAGTATTCTTGGTTTTCAAATATGGATGGAGCCAATAGCGATGAGTTTTGTAAAGAAGTACAGTTGTTGTGACTAAAAGGCAGATATAGCCTACATATACTACATAACATCAGTAGCTAAAATTTTACTTCAATTCATTCTGCGTTTTTTTTGCATTTTTGTGTTGTGTTTGGGCTGGTGCTGATTCACCATCCACAATGACTATATTTTATTTCAAATTGATCTCTAGTGGTACTAGTAATTACAATGGTGTTTGACCACACTAGATCCCACAAGTGTTAGATATTCACAACAAACAAACTGTTCTTGATTGTAGCTTTCAAGTATTGGAGAAGTAGGGATGTTCCTATCATAAAGCCTTCAGATCTGTAGACTTGTGACAGGGAGGCTTTCCTCAAAAGGTGGTTGCATAATGCTCTCCTCTCCATCCACTGTCAGATCATGTGTTCTTTAGCAAGTTACTTAAAAAATCTGCAATTGGACTCTAGAAGCTAAAGGTACACATTTTTTTCCGTTTTGTCTTTATACACAGCAACTTCCTGTGGTGACATCCAGCACCATTGTCAGATGTCGATCATGCAGAACCTACATTAACCCCTTTGTCTCCTTCCTGGATCATCGGAGGTGGAAGTGTAACCTCTGCTACCGGGTCAATGATGGTGAGGAAGGGAAGATGACTGAAATAATTGACAGCTGACGAAACTTTCCTAGTTATAGTTTGTGTCGTATTAGGTTTTAAATAAAGATTCACTGTGCTGTTATTACATCATTGTTATGTCAAAACAGTATATAAACTAAGATAGTAAATTAACTCATTTTTATATACTACGTTTCTAGTCTAGTGACCACTCAACGATATTTGTGGTGAATTAATGTAATTTATTTTTGTGCAGATTTAAATGTAAGGGTGTCAATAGTTACATTAGTTAGTTGAAAATGTGGTCTACCATCAACTTAAATCCATCAAAGGTACTCCTGAAGGTTGGATTTGGAGAAGGGAATTAAAAATGGGATGAAAATCACCTGGAATAGACACAGAAAATGATTTATCTATAAGCCATATGTGGGACACCATTTGATCATGCGGTGAGCAAAAGCTGACTAACATCTCAATATGGGGTTTCTGTTTGTGTGTTTGGCTACAGTCCCTGAGGAATTCATGTACAACCCTGTTAGCAGATCGTACGGGGAGCCGCACAAAAGACCAGAGGTCCAGAATGCCACCATTGAGTTCATTGCACCTTCTGAATACATGGTAGGATTGAGAAGTCTTAGTAGCATTGCACTTAACTTTTTGTAGGAAAAATAGGTTTACTCATTTCCAAATACATACATGCTTTATTTCAGGTAGCTATTTCATAATCGGAGTGTCTTGATGCATATGCTCATTAGTCCAGGTAAGTGGATCCCAGATTGTTGAATCGGGTCATCGGGACACAGTGTTTATTGGTAGAAATGTTTCATCACTCATCCAAGTGACTTCTTCAGTCTCAACTGAATACTGGTATCCCCAAGCTTATAAACAGCAAAGTTGCATTCTGACCGAAACTGATGATTTGTTCATATGCAAATTGCCTTTACCATTAATTAGAGTTACAATTGCCATCTTTACTATTCAGAGGATTGGGAAATGGTTACAATCACAACATTGTAAGATGGTGACAGATGTTCTCTTAATCCAAAAAGGTAGTTCCCTTTTCACATAAATGTCTTTTCAAATCTGTTCAAACTAGTGTTCTACCCTATCAAGGTTATACACATCATTCTATCAAAGAGTGGCCTCTACCCTGTAGATGAGTGTAGACTGTGGAGTCCTGGTCTGATGTGTTAAGGTCTTCTGCGTTGTGACTTCTTGCTCAGCATCTGTTTGGCTTCCCCAATGTACAAGAAACGGCAATCCTCACAGCACTTGTTAGCGTACACAGTATTGCTCTGTTTATGCCGAGGGACCCAATCCTTGGGGTGGACCAATTTCTGGTCCAGCATGTTATTGGGGTTGAAACCAACTGAGTTATGCTGTTTGGAAAATATGCATCTCGACTGTTCCAACATTTCCACCTTTTACGAAATCACTACCAGTTACGATTAGGCAGCTGTTGTCCTTTTCCTCTCTTTGATAAGCTGATGCACTGTTAGGGTGTCTTCTTTGCTTTGACACCCAGCTAGGATAACCGCACTTAACCAAGGCCTGTTTGATATGGGATTTCTCCATTTCCCAGGCCACTGTGTTGGTGAGGACATTGTCAGCTCGATGGTACAGCATTCTAATGACTCTTAATTTGTGTTCCAGGGGATGATGAGAGTTAAACATTAAGTACTGATCAGTATGCATTGGTTAAAAAAACAATTATCCATAATCGAATGTCCCCCAACACTATTCACAGCAATTTCACAGTCTAAAAAGGGTATCTTGTTATTTTTCACATCCTTTTGGGTGAACTTATGTGGTTGTCCTCTGAGTTAATGTAATCAGTGAAATAATAATGGATTACATTTATATAGTGCTTTGCGGGCTGCAGTGGCTCAGTGGTAGAGTGCGTGCTACGAGAACTGATGAGCCAGAAGCAACAGGTTTGAGCTCACCATGGGATTTCAGGAAGGGAATCCGGCCTTAATCTTCCAAATACTATCTATGTCCGTATCCACCCCCACAATGTGGGGACTAATCGTGACCTGTAAAGTGGACCTCTTACATTCATAGAGTGCTTTATCTTTGTACCCGAAGCACATCACGGTGAAGGAGGGAAACTCGCCTCAACCCTAACCAACTTAAGCTGCATGGTGGCCCAGTGGTTACTGTTGTTGCCCCACACCAAGAAGCTCCTGGGTTCAGACTGTAGGCTGTCCCAAGTGTTTTCTGTGCATAGTTTTTATGTTCTCCCTGTGTCTGTTGGTTTTCTCTGGGTCCTCTGGTTTCCTCTCCCCATCAAAGGCGTGCATGTTAGGGTAAATACTCCTGTCCCTGACCAAGGCAATAGGAGAGAAAGACCTGGAGTTGGTGTTTGGGTGCCACACTGGCTGCCCACCGCTCAAAGCATGAATGCAGAACACGAAGTACATTGCATGTATGTATCTACAATGATAATCATGAAGTGTTTTCTGTCTTTCTAACCGCCATCGAAATGTAGCACTCACTTGGCACTCGCTGAGATTTAATTTTAACCCAGGTTTCACCCACAAATCTAAACCATTGACTAGTTGGATCCCCTCGATAGGATGTTGGAGCCCTCTTTTCCACTTCTTCCATATACAAGTTGGCCACTATAGGTGAAACTATGAAACTCATCAGGTCATCCATGCTACTGCCTATAGTATTGCCCCCTCTATGAGATGTATGTGGACCAAAGACACCATTTCAGGAGCAGATACACTTGGTCAGTGTTAAGGGTAGTCCAATTGTAAGGGGTTGTCCTGTAATTTCATATAGGTGGTCTATGAAATGGCAAGTGATGAAACATTTCTTCCAATAAACATTTAGTTCAGATGAACTGATTCAACTTTCTGATTCATAACATGAGGTTTTTTTCATCATTCAGTTTTCTTAAACGGAAAACACTGTCACCCAATCTCATGTCTGATCTACCAGTGATATCTAAAAAGGATATGTTTTCAAATTTTCTTTATTTTGCCCTTTTAGTCACTTTGTAATAATAGCTGTCACTTATTTTAAATGGTTGGAATCATTTTCCCATGGTTATCCTCTAATAAATGCATAGAAAAGTCTCCTCATTTTCATTTAGGAAATTTCTTCCTTTGTCAAGCAAAGCCTGTGATGAGTCGAGTCACTTTTATTTGTATAGCCCATTATCACAAATTTAAAATTTGCCTCAGAGGGCTTTACACAAACACAACATCCTGTCGTGTGTGCCAAAACCAGATAAACCATGTGATATCAGACATGTTTGTTTGCGCTTGCTCTCTTGATGCTTAGCTGAGACCACCACAGCCTGCTGTGTACCTCTTTGTCCTGGATGTATCCCACAATGCAGTGGAGACAGGATACCTGAACGTAGTCTGCCAGTCATTGCTGGACAACATTAATGCGTAAGTTTGCCTTTTCTGCCTTACTCATGATGAGTGTAAGCAAAAATCATTAGAATCTCTAACTATCAATTTATAAAAAAATAGAGATCTTAAAGCATATGTGTATATATAAATGTACATAAGTATGCCTATATGCGCATTTATGTATATATATATATTTGTTTACCAATTTGTATGTACCATACAATATGTGTTTGAGGCAAGATTCACACACTGAAATTGGTGCATATTCTTCTGAAATTAGGAACTGGGGAAATGCATCACCAATACCCATCAGAGTTTCTGAGAGTTTTTCCCCATTGTTAATAGTAATAGTGGTCAAAGTCATTGTCGTAGTAGTTGAAGATCTTTCTTTTTTTTATATACTCCTTGTTCTGCCTTGTTTTCTTTTTGGGGCCTTTTTCTTCTCGATGAGGACAGCTCCTTTGCTGAGCTATGAAGATTTTTGTTAAGCACCTGCTTTGAGGGAGCATTCTTATATTATGATACAGTTATATGCTTCATTACTACAGTGTGGATTTTTTTAAAACTGTTTTTGGATGCAAAAGCCTGTCAGCGGACTTCTTTTATTCATCAATGTCTGTGTTTGTGTGCATGACTTTGGCATGTGTTGATCAATACTTGTATACTTCAGGCTCCCCGGAGACTCGCGTACAAAAGTAGGCTTCATCACCTTTGACAGCACCATCCACTTCTATAACCTTCAAGAGGGGCTCTCCCAGCCTCAGATGCTCATCGTGTCCGATATTGAAGGTGAGAGAAACCCAACCGCAAGGGCTCTGCCGTCATTATTACAGGAGCATCTGCCTAGATCATTGAAATTTTCTCTCTGCAGAACTTAGAAAAGTCCATTGCAATAAAATAATCAAAGCCCATCTCATTCTCTGTACTTTGTAAGTAATGTCGAATCTAACACAAACTCACAAGCTAGATCCCATTTTTTTCTATCACAAAAGGACACATGAAGAATTGAGTTCATTCCCCCTTATCTTGTTTAGTTACCACTTCACCTCAGTGCATAAGATTAAATATTCATACACTTTTCTCCCCTGCTCGTCTGTTCAAGTGAGTCACTTCATACACAGTTTACTCTGTTTAAAATGTTAATATTAAGGTGTTTGAAGGTGTGGTCCGTAGGCCTGTCATGATAACTATTTTTGTTGGAAGATATATTGTCTGAGAAATTTTCACAGTTAATGATATCATGGTTGTTTTTAAGACAATTTTATACCACTTAGTCAATGATAATATGATAGCATAATCAAGTACCACCCTTTAACTCTTTTAAAGCAAATTTGACACACTGGCTCATCCACACTGATGGGTTCTCCTCTCATTTGCCTTAAACCCAAAATGTTCCTCCACTGGAGCTATGGAGTGTGGCTTTGAAACTAGACTTTCTTGCTGGAATTATGCACTCCTTGAGAAAAACATCTACTAGCCTTGAGTCAGTAACACATTTTCATTTCACTTGTTTTTTGTGCATGCGTGTGCATGTTCGTGATGAGGAGTTGCTTGAGCCCCATCATTGTGAAACTCATAAACCGAGTGTGGAGTTAAGGATAGAAGTAGTACAACTGGAAATGATAATAAAGTTAAAATAGGCATGCGTGTTCCGGGCATTTTCTTATTTTTTTAAAAATTTGGCTTAGGTGCTGTGAAAAAAATGCTTAGGCACATGTGCCAATTTTTTTGGATTGGTTGGGAAAACTGTTATTGGTAATTTGACAATGTAATTATCTTAACAGGCATGGTGATCCTTTTGATCTTGATTTTTTTTTTTCCTTTTTGTCCACAGATATATTTTTACCAACACCAGACAGCCTTCTTGTGAATCTCAATGAATGCAAAGAGGTAAGCAGCTTCTTGGGATCCATCATCTGCTTTCCCATGGATAATTCAGGTTTTGGCTCATTGTGCTGTGCTAAGACTAGTACAGCTGTCACAAGATTCATACATTCTAAAAGCGTTATCTGTACTATGAGCTTCAATGCTTGTTAGAGCTGTCATTTGGTAGAAATGAAAGCGTCTTGTGGTAGCTCGCATTTATTCCTTAGTGTCCATAATTTACTGGGCAAATAAATGAGATGCATTCTGCATCTTACATAACCTTCGTGAGATATGGATGAGAGAAGCTCGAATTGGAGTGTGGAGACAAACTCAGTATTGTTCATATGAATAAAGCACTCCAAGTTGTCTCACTTTTTAAAAGGTTTTAGTGCATTAGCAACTTTAAAATAGAGACTATAACATTTCTCCTCAACAAGTATGCTTAGAGTGTTTTGTTTAGACGATTACCGTAAACTGAAATATTTTCTAGATGGAGTAATTGTCTCCCAAACTGGGCAAATCTCCCAGGTTTTCACATTGCAAGATAATATCTGGTTAGCGACTGCATGTTGAGCATTTAGAAAAAAGCCTTCCATCCAAAATTTAGATACACCAATTTCTGAGACACTCAGTTTTACTGCTCACGCAACCCAGCCACCACATGTTGCTAAGAGGTAGACAACAGCCACATTAGTAGAGAGCTATGACAAGATAATAAAATTTTGATTACAAATCTTTTTACACAAAAACAAGGCGACTCGCTGATTTTGATTATTTAAAAAAATTGCTTTACAGTTCTTGGGGTTTTTGATGGCATAGGCTCTTGTTCATGGCGGTGTGCTCTGAGGCCTTTGCTTTGGCTATTGGTGCACAACTGTTCTCGCTTGTGGCAATATTCAGAGCAAATGCGAAATGATCACTTCCATCACGAGATAGTGACAGGTCCTTTTTTTTCCTCTGGGATGATACTTCTCCCTAAAGTCAATGGTCTTTGTTTTCAGCTCTTGCAGGATCTGCTGAAGAGCCTTCCCCATTTATTTGAGAAGACAATGGAAACCCAGTCAGCCCTCGGTCCAGCGCTGCAAGCAGCCTTCAAGCTGCTCTCACCCACTGGAGGGCGTATGTCTGTCTTTCAGACCCAGCTGCCTAACTTGGGCGTGGGGTCACTCAAATCTAGAGAAGACCCCAACCAGCGGGCATCTGCCAAGGTAAGGGCTTAAATGTTGAGGCATTGCTGTCCAAACGCAAACAGTTTCTTGCCACTAAAGAAAAGTATTCATTCGTTCATTTGCTATTTGATTCCTGTATCTGAAAATGGTGCTTCTTCTTAACATTTGAAAGTATCCCAGCATAAAAAATATCCATGCTTCTCCCTTCAGACCTCCTTTCAAAGCCATTTTCCGAAGCACATGAATGTGTACTCCCTCTGACTACCGCTGGAGGATGAGTCAGTCCATAGGAGAGCGTTGCTTACGCCTTTATCGTAGCTAATGCTAGTTTTGGGTAATAAATATGGCAGCTGAATAAGTGGCTTGCTAAATTTCCTACATAGTTTAGGAAAATAATCCCCACAAAAACACTCATTAAAAAACTGCATACCAGATAATTACCGGTCCAACAGAAATACAGCAACCATGACTTGACTTTTCAGGTCCTCCAACTCCCTCAGTTTTCATCATCATTGAAAAGCCATTTCACCAATGTGGGCTCTGGTTTGACCTCTTGCTTTATCTAGCCTCTTTTTGATTATAGCCCTTTCTATCTCTATCTTTATTTTCTTCCTTTGTGTAGTTGTGTAAGCTAGAGGAAGTGGAAATAGGGATTGCACTTTTTTAGCTATATTGTACAACTAGCTTACTACCTTTAGCCTTGCCTAGCCTTGTGGAATACTCATACAATGAGTTTATGGGCACAGTGCAGATAGTTATGTAGACATGCAGATTGTCCGTCCTAGCATTTCATGTGGACCGATTGAAATAATTAGATGGTTTATTACAGGCCTGCGATAGCCACAGATACCAGATTTTTTTTTCTCAGCATTTAATTTATTGCTTTCTATCAGGATTTAAAGACAATTTCAACAAATGTATCAAAAATGCCTCTGCGATGAATTGCCTACCTGAGCTTTAATAATTGTATTGGTTCAAACCTAAAGTTGGTACACCTCTTTTTGAATTGAGCTATGCAACCCACTGAGCTATGCAACCTCTCACTCATAGTTCAAGGAAACTGTAGACCGCTTTGTCTACTGATAATATCAGATATATTGACAAGTTCAGCACATTCAATTTGGAAGCAAGAGTGCAAGACTCTGAGGATCAAAATGGATATTTACTCTGCATAAGCTACATATATCCTTGTTAGTAAAGTAAAGATTGAGAGAGGACATATGCAAGGTGTTTTTCCCCAGGTTATGTATTTTAACAAATTGGCATCCAACTGGTAGGTTTTTCCAAATGATCACCACTCTGGAGTTTCAGCCTGAAAACATACTGTTTAAAGTGATGCTATTCTACCTAATGTGATCATTTCAAGGTGTGGTGAATTGCAGATTAAGGATGAAACAACACTTATGTCTTATAATGGGTTCCCTCTTGAACAGTATTGGACTTCTTTTTAAGGGAGAGGTTACTTAATGTTGTAATGATGTATTAATAAGTAATATTTTCATATTAAAGGTGAATCATATGACTCTTATGTAATATGAATCAAATGATCATTTTTACACTTGATAGCACGTCACTTTTTAGTACATCACTAAAAAGATGACTCGGTTCAACTGGATAAGATGTTTATTAAGAAAAGTTCATCACTCAAAAGAGGTGACATCTTAAGTCAACGTTCAAGAAACCTCTTTGAATAAACAGAAAGTAATTTCAGAAAGGTTTTTGAATAAACATCTTATCCAGTTGAACCAATTCATCTTGCATTAAGACACTAGACAGTGCAGTTTTTCTGTAACCAGAGAAAAGCTTTAACCTTACTTTCAGCTAATTTTACATTATCCAGCCCAAAGATGCCCCCCTCACTCTAAAACCATAGATAATTTAATAACACTGGCCATGGTTAAACTCACAAAGAATAGAGGAAGCGTAGCAATTCACAGGAGCTGTGACAACAGCTGTTGATAAAGAAGCTCTCCATTGACTTTAGTGTCTTTTTTTTTTTTACTTTGTCCTCAGGACATTCAGCACTTATCCCCAGCTACAGACTTCTACAAGAAGCTGGCCCTGGACTGCTCTGGCCAGCAGGTGGCTGTGGACCTGTTTCTCCTCAGCTCGCAATACTGTGACCTGGCATCGCTAAGTGAGTTCTGACCCAGACGTAATAGAAATAGGGTTCGCCTGTCCAGAAACAGTTGCTAATCAACACTGACTTGGTTTTTCTAAATTTCAGCTTATCCAATATGCTCATGAATTTGGAGTTTTGGATTCAGATTCTCATTAACATTCTTGGAAATAATAGTTTAACGTTTTATGCAGTTTAAAAAAAATAATTTGGTTAGACAAAGGCAGGATTATCTCCTGTATATTTGCGAGACTAGAAAGGTGCTATACAAAAACAAGCCCATTTGCCATTAAAATTCTTATGAAGGCTTGGTTGATGTTTCAAAATATTGTTTTAATGCTTTAAATCCCAGACTGTTGAATTTATGCCTGGAATAAAGCCTGGCTTGATACCCATTTTACCTTCAATAAATTTTTAGGCCTTTGCTGAAACTTACTCATATTAATATTGGGCAAGGACATCATTGGCATAAACTTACATTCCGCTGTGACTAATGTGACAGTCGATCAGTATGGGGGGAAATGTACAAAATGTCAGTCTACTGACATAAGAAATTGTAATGACACTAGAATATTTACTCACGAGTGACAGTTGCTTAAATCAAAAATAGGCAAGGAGTGAAATTTTTGAACTAATCAACTATACTTATATGTATCTACTTATTTATTTGTAATATAAATAAATGGGGACAGATGAATATTTATCAGCACATATTGTTGAGATTAGATGGAACTAATTTAAGCCATCTGAAAGACGGATAGCACGTTTCTATCCAGTACTCAAAACATTTTGTAATCACTCTGCTTCTCCTTTGTTCTGGGTTTTCTGTCCAATGCTCTACTTGCAGCTTTCTACCTAAAAGAACCCTTCCCCTGTCTTCCCAATAATAAGACTCTTTACTGGTCAATAGTAAAAATATTACATCAAGTGAATTGACCTTTATTTTTGGACTTTTGAACATCCATGCACTTATAAAAAAAGCATGAGATGAAAAATTGAGTAAGCAATATATTCAGGAAAAAATCATGGGGCTTTATTTAGCATAATCTCTAATGGTAGCAACGGGCAATATATTCAGCAAATGAATGTGACATGGTATCCAGGCAAGAGAAAACGACATCCACTTTGACACTCTGGAAAACTGCTCCTCTCTCCAAATGCACATGCTCTGCTATGTATTTACCAGTCTCAATGCATGGACATCCATTTATTTGTATCTGTTATAAATGGTTTTCTGGTTATCTCTCACTTCAGATTGGTAGGAAGGTATATTCATCTCCTACACAATGGTAATCATTTTAAAAACTAGCTATCCTCTTTGCCTTTCTTCTGTGGTCTGTCCCCCTCCCCCAGGTTGCATGTCCAGATACTCTGCAGGAAGTGTTTACTACTACCCCTCATATCATCACCAGCACAACCCCTCAGAGGTGGAGCGCTTCCAGAAGGATCTGAAGCGATACCTGACAAGGAAGATCGGCTTCGAGGCTGTCATGAGGATACGCTGCACCAAAGGTCAGCCTTCCTTACAAGTTCTTGTGGTTTTCAGATGTTGCTTTAGTGTAGCCTTCCAGCTCAACGTTATTTTAACCTAGTTTTATTACAATAGGATAACATTTCTACAATAGTTTTTATAATTTTTGAAAAGATTTTACTCCCTTTACATTTATGATCCTTTTTTTAAATGACAGTTCAGGTCACATCTCACCCCTGAGATTAGAAATGACACGGCATGCACAGCTTTAAAGGGCAACACCATCTCGTTTCTTTTTTGGGTTGTTCAAATGGAAATGCTCATTGAGACGTTGACAAAAACCAGTCAAGCAGATTAGCACTGATGCCCTCCCCACCCTTGCATGAATCCTCACCCCACTCATTATTGGATCTGATATTCAATATTTTTGCAATTATTAACAAAAAGAGGTGAATCAGTTCAACTGGATCAGAAGTTTGTTCAGAAACATTTTGTCACTCAACCAGGTGACATCATCCTTCTAAGTTGACTGCAAGCATTCCCCCCTTATAAACCACACATCAATACCACACAACAATAGGCTGGGTTCATATGCAAGTTGGGTCATCAACTGCACATTCAGTAGCAATGAGCACCATTCACAAAGGATATGGAATATTTGCAATCATGGTATTGTAAGATGCCGACAGATGTACTCTAAGGCCATCACCCTTGTTCAAGGATGGTCATTCCCTCTTGACATAAATGGCCTCCTTCAACCCCCTTTCAAACCAGCGTTCCCCTCTATCAAGGATGTGAACATCATCTTGAATGAGTGTCCACTAGCCTGTAGGTGGGTGTAGACCGCAGAGTCCCGGCCTGACGAATTGGCTCTCCTTTATTGTTCCATCCTCTTAGCCAGCATCTGTTTGGTGTCCCCGATGTACAAGTCACTGCTGTCTTCCTGGCATTTAACAGCGTACACTACATTACTCTGTTTGTGCCAAAGGACCTGATCCTTGGGGTGGACCAATTTTTGACGCAGTGCGTTTAGGGGTCAGAATGCAACTGAGATGCAATGTATCAGGATCACTATCACCAATAGTGATTCTGTATGTGGAAGGAGTGTCGGAACAGTTGAGACATGTATTTTCCAAAAATCAAGATAACAACAAGATAGTGATATATCAGCCTTCATGTTATGAAAAACCTTCATGTTACGAATTTCTGCAAAAAGAAAATATCAGCTGATAATCACAAAAAAGTGGTGTATCAGTTCAACTGGATCAGAAGTTTATTTGGAAATGTTTTGTCACTCACCAGGTGACTTCTTCAGTTTGAGCTGAAAACAAACATTCCCCCCCTTATAAACAGTACATTGATACCACACAACCCAGCCTATTGTTGTTATACAATAGGTTGGGTCAAAAATGCAGAGAAATCCAAATTTTCCCTTGCGGGACTGATAAAGGAATTATTATTATTATTATTATTATTATTATTATTATTAAACTCCTGGTGTTTGCAGACGAAACTCCAGTAATCGGACTCATCCAAGATGCTAACGTGTCTATGTATCAGTAGGTGGTTGAGTGGCTGGCTCCAGACTGGAGATGACTAGACTTTAGGAGACACCACTCAGCACTGCTTCCCCTCACAACATCCTTTAGCCCTGTGTCAACTGCAGAGACCTTGAAGTGTCCAAAGACTTGACGTGTGAGATTAACGTAGTTTTTCTTATCCTCAAAAAGGCCAAGCAGGGATTGTACTTTCTGCGGCAACTGAGAAAATTTGGTTGATCAGCCAGTTCTACACCACAGTTGTCAAAGCTGTCCCATGCACGGCCATCATTGTCTGGTTCAGAGCAGCAAAGAAACAGTATAGGAACAGACTGTAGCTAATAGTTAGGGACCACAGGAAAAAAATCATTGGTACTCCTCTGCCGACCCTGCAGCACTTGTACACTTTTAGTACACAGAAACGGGGGGAGAATAAGCATAGACCCCACACACCAGGATACAGTCCATTTGAACTCCTACCGTCTGGCAAGTGCTACAGAGCTATGTGTATCAAAACCAGCAGACACACGGGAATGGTTTGTTTTTTTATTTTTTTACGCAGCCCATCTCATAGGAATATTTAATAGGATTGTGCAATGATGGAGACTTATTACATAAATATGACATTCTGTATATAGCCCTCTCTAGTCAATATGTCTCAACTGCATATCTTTTTTAAGGGACCATGTGCAGCTTTTTACATAAATGTCACCGTTTTGGTGTGCTGCATTAGATTATAGTTTCAAGCTAATTCACATCACCAGTGCTTGCATGTCTTTTTGATGATGAGAGGAAACCAGGGCTCCCAGAGGAAACCCATGCAGCCACGGGGAAAAAGTCCAAACTCTACACAGGAAGGACTTGGAATGGGATTAGAACCTAAGAGGCGACAGATCTACGATGTGCACTACCTCTTTTTAAACCAGATGTGCAATACAAATCTAAAATTGTAAATACACATGAAACTGCTGGATACTGGTTACAAATTATTAATCGTTATAGTCATAACAAGTATATAATAGAACTATATATGTTAATTATATAATTATAATTACATGATAGACAAAGAGAGGTCCGTTTTACGTGTGATGATTAGTTCCCACATTGTGGGGATGGGCACAGAGTTGTATGGAGTATGGGATATTAATCCCCTGCCTCTGGCTTGTCAAAGTACGTGCTCTACCACTGAGCTACCCTGATACAGTATATGTTTTTAGGAGATAATCTATGCGGCCCTGGTAGCTCAGGGGTAGAGCATGTGTTTCAGGAAATGATGAGCCAGACGTCATGGGTTCAATTCTACCACAGGGTGTCAGGAAAGGTATCCGCCCCCATGCTCCATATAAATTCATGTCCACCCCTACTACGTAGACTCAAATTGTGAGATAAAAATGGACCCCCTCTCAATTATGTTATGTAATGTTACATGACACATAAAAATGAATATAATAGAAGCATAATGAGTTATTCAGTCATAACAAAACTATATTTGTGATATAACTGTTTGTATACATACTTACCTCTGTATTTTATTTATTTCTTTTGGGTATTTTTGACTGATACATGCAAATACTAGAAGCCACTTTTAAGCTGAGTCAAATTCCTTGTATGCTTGTATAAGTACACCAGTAAAGCTGATTCTCAGTGATAATGATACACCATGCCATTACTCTTGTGATTACAATTATCTGATAAATAGGACTTTATAAATTCAAAAAAATAATATCATAGTTTTTTATAGCTATTTAACAGTTATTACCTTACATCTAACTTGTCACAATGACTACTTTCAATGGGGTTTATTTCCATCTTGTATATCTGTTTACCAGCGCTTTTATTTTGTTCCAGTGCAAGCTAAAGGACACTCTTCTTCAACCACCATTTTGTGTCATCTAAATCATGCCATCTTAAACCATGTGGTAAACTGATACAGTGGGCTAGAGTAAACGCTGTTGAATCCATCTAATACTACATGACTGTTTACAACACGGACTTTCAAGTGTGGGATCTCATGTTACAAATTTGAAAGAGAGGCTAGATAACTTTGTTTGGCTACCAAATGATATGGATACTTGTTCAGCTAATGTTTATTTATGTGTACTTTCTAGTTTAATCATTTCCAATGCGTCATTTAACTACAGTCATGCGAGTTACAGATATATTTACCATTGCTTCTTTTAGGCTGAGTCAATTTTGTGCTGTAGTTTAACAACTGATCAATATTAGCAGTCATGCACTGATTAACGTGACGTTAGCTAGCTTTGTAGGTAACCTAGTTTAACAGTTGAGATTGTTATACGTTTCTATATATGATGTTGCTCGAGAATATTCAGAAACGATGAGGTAGAAATGATCGACCAGTTGTTTTACTCGCTAGAATGAAGTTTTTTTTACAGCTTTAGCTCACTGATTGTTACTACCATAGCGTTATACATAATTTTGATGTTCGACTGACAGTACCATCTTTCACATTACTGCAGCAAAACCTGGCATGGCTGACATGAATATTGTCAATCTTTATTTAGGCTAAGAGGAGAAATGATGGGGGATATTTGTTATTGTTCAAGTAACGTATTTCATATGCCTATCAACTCCCCATTAACATAGACAACCTCCATATTGGGCTATTCTGGACATCTGGGGAACAAGAACAATTTCATATCATGAAACTAGCCTTTTGTTGTGGGGTATCATTGTGCTGATTATAAGGGTGGGGAGGCTTACAGTCTGCACAGACTGACGATGTCACCTTTTCCAGTAACAAAATGTTTCTGAATAAACTTGTTATCCAGTTGAACCGATTCACCTTGTTGTGATTCTCTTACCTGAATTATTGACCATGCATCAAGATGTTATGGATTGCTCTGTTTGAATTTGACTTTATCCCACTTTCTGTGCAGGTCTGTCTATCCACACTTTCCATGGGAATTTCTTTGTGCGCTCTACGGATCTGCTGTCCCTGCCAAACGTGAACCCTGATGCGGGCTTTGCTGTGCAGATGTCCATTGAGGAAAACCTGTTGGACATGCAGGTTGTCTCTTTCCAGGCGGCTCTGCTTTACACATCCAGCAAAGGTACACACACACACACACACACACATTCTACATGCTTGTAGAGTATTTGTATAATCACTATTTGATGTCCAGTTATCTGAAGTGTCAGAGGGATACAAAAGCGCAGATGATTGATATAGATGGTCCTAGGGGGGACTACATTGGGAACCATAATGTCAGTGTTACTGAACTCTGCTACCTTGATTCACAAGAGACTGTGAGTGTATCTGTATACAAATACCATTTCATCACTCCAGTCACCAGAGGGATTTTAGATGCTTGATAAAACATTTCTCCCAATATTTTTTTTGTCCAGATGAACTGATTCAACTTTTTTGGGATTTCCTTACCTGAATTATTTAGTATGCGTTGAGCCATTCCTCCCTGTAGGGGCAGCATAGTTCAGTGGGTAGAGCGGTCATCTGACAATCGGAAGGTTACAGGATTGATCCCTCGTCCTGCAGAAAGTGTGTTGAGGTGTCCTTGAGCAAGACACCGACACCTAACTGCTCCCCGAGTACCATATGTTGGCAACTCGCTGCTCCTAGACAGTAGAATGGCTTAAAATGCAGAGAAATCCGAATTTCCCCTTGCAGGGCGGATAAGGGAATCAATTTTATTATCATTATTTATTTATTTATTTATTTTATTTTCATGCCAGAGATTCTCCACAGAATCAGGCTAGGCTTCCTTCACAGATACCACCATTGGGCATATATGGTCCCATCGACACCACTAGTGCCACTGAGAAAGAATGCATAATCTCATACACTCAGTAAGCAAACTAGATATAACTTTCATGTAGATAGGAAGGAAGTGTAGAGTGACAGTAATGTATAGCCAAAGCCACAATCTGCACATCAAATATTAACAATCATTCAGTAATTCACAGGATTTTGTATCCCACTGTGGGGCTTGATGAATGTGAGACATTCATTGTGAAGTGCTTTGAAAGGTCAATAGATGAGGAAAAGTGTTATATAATAACAAGTCATGGGGCGGCATAGTTAAGGGGCTAGCATAGCTCAGTGGGTAGAGTGGTCGTCTGGCAATCAGAAGGTTGCAGGTTTGATTCCCTGTCCTTGAGCAAGACACTGAACCCCTAACTGCTCCCCGAGCGCCATACGTTGGCAGCTCACTGCTCCTATACAATAGGATGGGTTAAATGCAGAGAAATCCAAATTTCCACTTGTGGGATTGATAAGGGAGTCATTTATTTATTTATTTATTTATTTAAGTCTATTTAACATTGTGACATGTACAACAGAACTTTCTCATTAGTGAAGTGACCATTAGTTAATTAGTTAGATGTTTAACTCAAAAATGTGACATGCATTTCCCTTCAAAGGAAAAGACCTTGGACAGAGAGACGCCACAAACCTCCAGCATCATTTCAGCATACCCAGTGTTAATCCCTAACATCATTAGCTTCACCAAAAAGGCCCAATCTGACTACTGCTCCCTTCATCATACAGGCCTGCTTAGTGACTAAACCCCATTGGCACTGTCAAGGCCTCTCAGTTGCACCCCTGCCATATGGGCCTCCTCAGTTGTGATGTTGTTGTTGTTACATTGTACATTACTCATCCATCCATTGTTAATCGCTTATCCGGAGCCGTATTATCTACATTCTAAATACAGATACTTTCCTCATCAAAGTTGAGCAACTTCCAAGTTTTAATGGGTCTCTTTTTCCTTCCAGGAGAGCGAAGGATCCGTGTTCACACTTTGTGTCTCCCTGTGGTTAACTCGATATCGGACATTTTTGCTGGGGCTGATGTGCAAGCCATCACTGGATTGCTCGCAAGTATGGGTAGGTATTGGATAATACATGCGGAGGTCATTTTGATTTAAAGATTGTAAAAAGAAGAAAAATATTTGGCACATTTTGTAAATCTTAGTGATTAAATGTATTCATGAACAATTGAAATTCAATTGTTCACATCTTGACAAAAGCCTGTTGTGGTCAAAATGTCTAAAAGATAAATTAAATCAGGAATATTCTAGTAAGTGTGCAGAATTGTTTTAAACTTTTCATTCTCTTTCTGTTAAGTATATTTTATTTTTTTGGGAAGCAACTTATCAAACACTTTTTAAATGTACATATTATTTTGACAAGTCCCTTATTTCCAGGGGTCATCACAGATTATGACTACACATTTTAAATAATAATAATAATAATAATAATACTATGACAATCACAATTACATTAATATTACAAATTCATCTAATCCAAGGAAGGGCACTGATACAACTTTGATGTTGTGTTTGTATTCTCATCACTATCTGCTTATCGCCAATTGCTGTTCTGTGAACTATTTGTCTGACAAATCTTGTTTTATATATAAACTTTCAAATATTTTTTATGTTTCTGGTCCAGAAGAGATCTTCAACACTCTCCTCATCACAGCTTCTCTTTTTTTGGATATGTCCCAAAAAGAAACAAAAGCCAAATCATGCAAATATAAAATCAATTTTGCTTTACAAAACAACCCACTGACCTTTGCTGTGTATTTTCTTAACTTATGGATCATTTTTAATGATATGTAAATGGCTCAATGCCACACTTATAGCAACATTTTCATCCAGCATCCTGCTTAGATTTGACAAATGGCAATGAGTGATGACGCCTTTGGCTGCCTAGCAACCAAGTTGTTGTTTTCACAATTTTAAGTCCTCATTCAGATTGTGAAGCATGGAAATACAATTATAAGGTTAGGTTAACATTAAAAAACTTCAATTTTAGTAGGATTGATGTAATATAAATTTCCCTCTGCTCAAAATGGTCCCAAATCATTAATATTTAGGTATCTGGTGACAGAGTGCTGATCTGATCCATTGCCTTTTTCCAAAAAATTCAGACTTGAACTGTTAACTTGGGGTCAAAATGGTAAAATAACTGAGATGCAATCAGCATTTTTCACCAGTAAAGACATATAGGCTTTCATGTGCCAAAACTTTGGAAAATCACAGCAGAAAGCATCTCAAGGTGTCCTTGAGCAAATTACTGAACCCCCTTACTGCTCCCCAAGCATTGTGTGGCCACTGCGTTCACTGCTTGTATACAGTAGGATGGGTTAAATGCTGAGAACAAATTCCACTGACCTTGATCTTGTGCCAAATAAAAGCAATTCAATTCAATATTGCTCATGACTTTTATCAGATTTCAGGCTTGAGTAAATCTCTTGATACCAATGTTCCATTTTGGCCTGGTATTGAGGGGCCACAGTAAGTCAGTGGTAGAGTGCACGCTTCGGGAACTGATGGGCCAGGTGCTGCGGGTTCAAACCCACCACAGGGCATCAAGAAGGCCATCTGGCCTTAATCTCCCAAGCTCTATCTAAGTCTTTGTCCATCCCATATCCCTTCAATGTGGGGACTAATCGTGACATGTAGAATGAACCTCTCATTGGTACAATATTAGATACCGGTATCATTACTGGTGCCTCCATAGATATTAGTCTGAAGATAACATTAACTATGATTATCGTTCATGACTGTTTTTAAAACAAGTTCTCTCTGTCTTTCTCCAGCTGTTGACCGTTCGGTGTCAGCCAGTCTCAGCGATGCCAGAGATGCGATGACCAACGCTGCCATTGATTCCCTGGCATCATACCGTCAGTCCATGCTGACTATCCAGCAGCCTGGCCTACTGGCTCCAGCCTGCCTCAGACTCTTCCCCCTCTATATCCTTGCCCTTCTCAAACAGGTAAGACTTCCCCTACTTTTTACCTCTGGCAGTACTGCTGTCTGATCACTATGCTGCACTACACAACAGGTCAAACTCAATCATGCATAACATTCTTTCACTGCTCTTACTGAGAGGCTTTGACAGAAGAATGAAAACAGTGCTTTTTAACCACTCAATTGACTAATTTCATGCCATACAGAAATCATTCAGGACCGGTACCAGCACCAGGCTGGATGACCGGGTGTTTGCCATGTGCCAGCTAAAATACCAGCCTCTAGCCTATGTGATGCTGATGATACACCCCTCCCTTTACCGCCTGGATGACCTGACTGATGAGGTGAGGGGAAAAAAGGATACTTCTTATCAAGAGAACAGTCCCAATTCTCAGTTCTGATTGAATCAGTCTTGGCGCTGCTGCAAAACAGCTACCACATCCATATTAATGAAAAATATAACCTGAATGAGATGATCACTTATGCTAATAGAAAAGCCACTATGCAGAGTCGAACTAACTGCTTTGATTAGGAGAAATGTATTTGTTTTTCAAATTTAAAAAAGTTATAATATGACAAGTGTCTTATTTGTAGCCGCTCAACAGTTGCATTGTACTTTGAAATACTTATTTTATCCATGTTAGCTGTTCTAAAATTACTGCTACTTAATTTTACTATTATTGATAGCTCTATGATTTGCCACAAGGAGAAACCCCTGATTCCTACACATTGTTAGCTAGTTTTGTTCTGCCAGTTTAATTTTCAATCTGATAGCCTAATCAGGAATTTAAATGGTAAATAGACTTGTCCTTATATAGCACTTTTCTAGTCTAATGACTACTCAACATGTCTCATGGCTCCTCATACTCTCTCACTCTAGTGCTCTGCTTGGATTCTATTTTTATTTAATAAAAATTTAGTTTTTAGCTTGCATATTTTCCTATTTCAGCACATTTTGATAAGTTCAACTGGTAGTTTGAGGGTTTTTTTCTGTCTCTGAATGGTCTCTCCTGTCCACTCTCAGGGAGCTCTGAATATCAGTGAGCGAACCATCCCTCAGCCCCATGTACAGCAACTGACTGTGGAGAAACTCAGCAGGGATGGAGCCTTCCTCATGGATACTGGAACGGTCTGTATGATTTAGCCCTAAACATTTCTTAATGACAGTTGAGATTAATTCCCATTTTTAAGCATTTTTGTTCAGCTAGAAATGAATGAGTTGAGAACTGGAACAGTCCTTCTCAGCCTGGTGTTTAGAAAGACACAAGTACGGCGTGCCATAACTCGGTGGGTAGCGCGGTCGCCTGGTGATTGCAAGGTTACAGGTTCGATCCTGCAGAAATCATGTCAAGGTGTCCTTGAGCAAGACACTGAACCCTTAACGGCTCCTTGGTCACCACATGGTGGTAGCCTACTGTTCTTATACAATAGGATTGGACAAATGCAGAGCATTTCAAATTTCCCCCTGTGGGACTGGTGGGGGATCAATTGTAACTTTTTTTTAAAAACTGTTGGTGACACTAACCTGTTGTGCCAAATTTAAAAAATTCCTGATCAGACACATGCCAGAATAGTAGACACAATGTTGTAACTAAAAATACTTGCTGCCAAAATTGAAAGTGACCCTGAAGACTGGATTCAGAACCACTGGTATTGTCTGAGTTTGACATAATATTAAGCATTTATCAGGAGTATTGAGGTTAATGGGCCATAGTAGATTATATTAAGACTCTTGCATCAAGACCATAATATAATCCATCGTTTGTGAGACATGGCAGCATTTAGCCATTTTTTTGAGTCTGTGTCGATGGTTCATTCACCTACTTTTCTCAAGTGACATGTCATGTTTACCCATTAGGTAATGTATCTGTGGATTGGAAGGAACTGCAATCCCAACTTTCTTACACAAGTCCTAGGTGTTCCCAACCATGCTGCCGTGCCTCAAAATCTGGTAGGGGCACTCTTCCTTTCCTCTCACTCAATCTCTCCCTCAAGACAGTCATGTTGATTCTGTTAAAGTCTCCATTTTTAGTTATTGTAGAAGTTTTTTACTTTGCCTATATGAATGAATATACAGAAATAAGCCATAGTAGTGAAATCCCCTACCCAATCCCACCTCTTTTTTTTGACACTGCGGTATTTTTTATACAACTTGCTTTGCTATGTCTATAAAAGCCACTGCTTCAGCAAGTATCCACCCATGAAGTGTCCTAGAGCAAGATAATGAATCCTTGCCTGACTGCAGGAGTGCTGGCCTGTTGATAATCCTGACCTCCCCATGTGTTTTTGTTTTAAGGGTTGTGGTCCACAGAGTAATTCTTTATTTGGCTCTGGATAACCATAAAGCAGCAGTGTAGCATCCACATTAAATCAAACACTTCTGCAATAACTCCAGTGTACACATAACATTTCACTTATTCCACACATTCATTCCTACACCAAGAAACCAGAAATCACAATTTGCAAAACTTATCCGAGTTCTGCTCTTCTTAGTTATTTTTGCCACGTTCACCAAACTTTCAAGTTTGAATTTACTTATCTGTGGCTCGGCACAATTATTACAAATGGTAACTGATCACCCAGGTTAGGCTAGATCTGCATTACAGTTTCCCCAACAACACCTGGTTCACATGTTCCTTAGCCATTGGATTCAAGCTGATCTTTGTTGCTCTCAGTGGGATGTCAGAGTTAGATGTGGAAGGAAGTAGTGTGGCTTCAAAGCATTTATCCATTGATTGTTGTCGGTTATTATGTTGCACTCAATGATATATGGATTGAAGATTTTGGAATATTTGCTCACCATTGTTAATTAGCTCTACATTTCCCCTCTCAAATAGTATTCACTCCCAGAACTAGACACTGCTGAGTCCCAGAGAACGAGGGCTTTCATTGGCTGGCTAAGGGAGCAGAGACCCTTCTACCCAGTCCTGCATGTCATCAGGTAGGTCTCACTGAGTACAGAGGAAGGGTGATGTTTTTATTGGCCAGTAGGTAGGGGCATCAAAATGGTGAAAAGTAGTTTATGACAAATTTAAGAATTTGCAACTGCCAGACAGGAAAATAAATCAATTCTAGCTTAATTATTGTGTGTATTTCAACAAATTTTCTATAACGTGGTACAACAACTTCCTTTGCAGTGAGAAAAGCAAAAGCGTCATGTTTTTGCGACATAGTGACCAGCTATTCTTCATCTCGGCTATCCAAAGCACCCATACAATTGCTTCAATATTTAAGACCTTTATTGTCATTATACAAGCACAACACAATTGCAACATTTTACCAGCCTAAAATAGTGCATACAGAGAATAAAAAGACCGAAGAGATAAGAAATATAAAATGATCAGCAATAGAGGTAGAGTCTGAACAATACAAAATATAAGCAATATAAAGTACAAAATACTGTACAGTTGGTGATAAGATGTAACCAATGAGGTGCAAAAATGCAGTAAAGGTGCAGTGGACAGATGGAGGGGCTTAAAGTGTCAGTAAATATTGCAAATGTTGCACAGGCCCAATGATAGCAGCACTTCGGTCTCATTAGACTGCTGAGATGTCAAGTTCATTAGCGGCAAAGCTTTTGTAAAGAAGCTGTTTTTCAGTCTTATTTATCCGTTAGAAGAGCTGAAGCACCTATCTGATGGGAGGACTGAAACAGATGGTTTCCAGGGTGTGTTATATCTTTTTTTTTTTGATGTTTTAGCCATCCTCACACAGCAAATGCCGTGAAGATGTTCAAGTGATGGCATTTCAATGACAACAATGTCCTGTGGTGTTTTCACAACATGGTTGATGTTTTATTTTATATTTTTTTGCCAGCTTTGGTGCAGCTGGTGAAACTAGGTTGTCATGCAGTTTGTTACGATGCTCTCTGTAATGCATCTATAAAAGTGAAACAGCTTTTAGGGAAGTTAGTGCTCTCTCCTAAGCCTCCTTAGAAAATAAAAGGGTTGTTGTGCTATATCCACAACTGCTGAGGTGTTGTCAGCCCATGAGAGATATTCTGTGAAGGTGACTCCCAGGAACCTGAAGCTGGGGACCCTCTACAGCCTCTGTGTTGATGTGGACAGAACTTTGTGTGGTCTTCTTGGAGATCCTAAAGTCTATGATAATCTCCTGTTTAAGACTGACTTGCTTTTAGCCCACCATGATGTCAGGTTCTGAACCTTCTCCCCGTTTACCGTTTCATCGTATCATATGAGTCCGATGACTGTCATATCATCAACAAAATTAACAATAGTGTTTGAGTTTTGGATGGGTTGGCAGTCACATGTGAACGGTACATAAAATGAGTGGCTAAGTACACAGCCCTGGGGATGCCAGTGCTCAGGATTAGTTTGAGTGGTGTGTGCCTGCCCAGTCTTGCAGTCCAGGGACAGATGGTGAGTAAGTCCAGTATCCAAATGTTTATGGAGGGAGTTGGTTATAGTTTGTGGAGTTTGTCGACCAGCTTGCTTTGTATGATGGTGTTAAACGTTGTGCTGTAATCAAAAAAGAGTGTCCTGATGTAGATGTTAGGTTTTTCCTAGTGAGAGAGGGCTGTATTAAGAACCACACAGATGGTGTCCTCGGTAGATCTGTTTGACTTTTAGGCCAACTGGTTTTGGTTTAGGCTAGCTGGTACAAGTGTCTGATGTGGGTGAGAACCAGTCCTTCAAAGTATTTTGAGATGACGGGTGAGAGCGACCGGCTGATAGTCTTTTCAACATGCTACCACAGATTTTTTGGGAATGGATGCTATGGTGCTAGACTTTAGGCATGTGGGGACTATTTGCGGATGGAGAGAGGCTTAGTTAAATTAGTTGCCTGTTGGTTTGATGTTTTTGACTTTTTCATGTGTTCTCATAAAAATTGAGCATTTAGTATGTGAGGTCACAGTGAGATTCACAAGACAATAAATGTTGACTAATAAAACCTCCTTTCCCTATATCTCTCATTTTCAGGGATGAAAGCCAGCTAAAAACCAGCTTTATGCAGAATATGATTGAAGACCGAACGGAATCGGCCTTATCTTATTATGAATTCCTGCTCCACCTCCAGCAGCAAATCTCAAAGTAACTGAATCAGTTGAATCGCTGTGTCCTGGGAAACGCCGACCAAGAGACGTATATCTACATGTGACCATGTGTCTCCCATGTTTTAGAACTGCACCAGAACCACATCTCTTCCCTCAGCGTCTCCAGTTGTGTCCCACCCCACCTTTTCTCTTCCTCTCCCTTCCTCTCCATTTTTCAAGTCATCTTTGATGACAACCTCATCTGAAAAAGCCCTCTTTTGAGCTTTACTGAACCGAGCCGAACCAAACATTTGCCCAAACAAATCAAACTATTTTGGCACCCAGGGGCAAGGATGGCAAAATGAGAAATCATGAATCATATACAGTTTTCGCACATTGTTTTCTCAGCTGGAGCAGCTTGTCAGGAAGTGAAACCTAGATGGGGCTCTAGGGTGGTGGCAAGAACCTTACAGTGATGATGATTCTATATGTCGATGATGGAATGAAGCAGTGTTTATTCTCATAGAACAATGAATTAAGATGCATTACATACAGTGGATGTGTGAAGGCTTTTTGTTCAAAAAGCACAGTGGTCTTTACCTATAGATGTTTGTGTTGTGCGTGCTTACCAGGTGGATGAGGAGTTTTGTGTGCGCTCAGACTGTTATTGCGTGTCACCTTGAGCATTTGTATCCGGTGCACCCCAGCTATAAACAATACTATCTAATATAGTTGTGAAAGACAGAATTGTGTGCTCATTTATTTCATGTCATTTTAACCGTGTGTCAGAACAAATCATGACAATGATGAAGGCAGATATAGTAAAAGATCACATGTGAAGGCAGACTGACTTTGCTGTTATAAGCTGCCTTGAATGTGTTGACTAAGCCATGGAAAGTTGATTCACTATGTCTTGGCCTGGTGTGTTATTAAGAGATTTGCTTTCCTTACATCTTTTAATATCCTATTTTTTTCTTTTCCCTGTACATTTACAATGCCTCGAACTTTTTTTGAGTTTAATTTATGAGACTCCCGATCTGATTAAATTCTGTAATTGCCTTGTATGGAAACTCACTTTTTATCAAGCCTCTGTTTAAATACGGACTCTATATAAGAAATATTTTAATATAATCGGATATGGGACACTTGTTTAACACAGACATAACAAAGCCATTGTGATCTTTTAACCATGCTTAATGATACTTGTATATTGGAAGACTACATTATATAATGGTAAAAAATTGCTGATGATTTTAGTATGAACATGTTAAGAAGAAATGAAGCTAAAAAAATAAAATGTTGGGTCTTTTTAAAATGCATTTTGTGTCATCCATAACCAGCATTTGAACTATTGTCCAAAAAGGTTCAAAATCTTTTTTTTTGCCAAACTCTACATACAAACAATTCCATCCATATTAAAAGGTAACATTTGAAGCTCGTATACATTTGTTTAATTATGTTAAACAAAATTAGACAAGGTTCCTGTGCACAATATGTGATAGAAACTTGTAGAAGAAACGGAACCTGATTTTTTTTATTCGTTTTTTTCTCCAGTGAATGTTTGTTGCACTTGGTCTTTAATGAGTAGTTGATCTCAAGTGCAACACTAAAATAGGGGAGAGCTTGAGCAAAAGGTCATGGATTCAATATTGAGGACCAGTTAGGAGATATGAGATATTAATACTCGAACCTCCAACAGATAACTACACAAAATGCACATAACGATGATGAGGCTAATTCTGTGGTGGGTGATTATTTACTGTTCAATAAACTGAAAACGGAAATTGATAGACGTCTTTATTAGTGTTTGCTGTCCACGATCTTCCTGCAAATCCGGACCGTGACTGCAAAAAGGTAAAACATAATCATCACCAACG